>VYZW01035840.1:336-14611 GCA_013401315.1 Balaeniceps rex
AGCAGACAAAATGATGAAGCTGATGCATATTGCTATACTGCCAGCCGCCTGTAGCACTTACAGTCAGAATTTCTGACATACCTCAGAAGAAAGACAGCATTTCGGAAATATATTACTGTGTTTATGAGATGTAAAATGTCAGCACAGCACCATACACCACTGCAGCACATGAATGTCTAAAAAGATCATGTATAATTTCCCTTGAAAGTGCTAATTTGCATGCATACATACTTCAGTTGCGGTAGGAGGTGTACGTGCTCTTCTCTACCCAAGCAGAAATATAGCTCAACCTCAGTGGTAAGAAGTCCTTCAGTAAATTTTATAACCTCATTCCAAACTCCGACTGCCAGTTAACAGCTTTTCAGAATGACAGTTTAAATCAAGAAAATGTCACATGTGTATAGTAACAGGTCTAATCTTGTCTGTAAATTGCTGCCTGTGGTTTTCAGAAACACAGTAAATTGCTGGCGATTTACAATGAGTCTCACTGAAAGGATAACTTGACTTTTGCACATTTAACAAAACAGTCTTAAATTATTCATGCATATCATTCAATGTTTAGGCAATTTTGAGAGTCATTGATTTCAGGAACCTGTAGTCTGCCTTTTTACTAGATAAATATAAATCTTATACTTAAATTTTACTTCTCAAATGTAAGACTGAAAGCCTATCCTGGTACCAAAGATCTATAATACATTTTAGGACTCACTCATCAAGCATAAGTGGCCAATTTTTTTCAAACACCCAACAAATACAAACAATGTTTTAGACTGTCTTTGTATAGTACTTCAGGTACCTCAGAGCTACTGGTATGTACAACAGAAGAGATCTCATTCTGGTGATCCAGAACACTAGAGTACTCATGTCCCTTTTAAAAACACAGTGAAGCCAAGGTTGTCTTCCATGAGTCAAATATCTAAGCAAAGGCTGTCTGGAAAGCAAGGGATAAAAGAAATACATAGAGGAAAGCTACACAGCTCAGGGTGAAAAGCAATGGCATGAGGTGGTGCACAGTGCTTTATGGAAAAAGGACATCACAGCAAAATTTCTTCTACCCTGGTAGATGGATGAGGTGGGACTGCAGCATCCTTCCTTCATGGATGGGAAGAGGTATGGTCTATTTATGGAAAGGCATAGTGGGAGAAGTCCTGAGTATACAGATGATGCCCTCTCCTCCCTCTGGAGAGGCAGCAAGACTAACAGAGAGACGGTTTCATCCCAGCATTGCCACTGAGGCAGAGTCTTCAAAGGAGAAGCTCCATCAAAACCCACGAGANTCCATCCTAGCCCACGAGAGGCCTATGTGAAACCTGGGACTGCGTCCCTAAAAACGCATTGCCGGTGTCAAGAGGCATGACTACCCTCCAGGGTTTCTTCCTCCCCAGAAAAGGAAACAAACCCCCATCTCTCCTTTAAGGTTACTTTGCACACAAGTGTCTTCCTTTTCTTTAAAGAAATAACTGAGCCAACAAGGTCAAATTTTTATCTACTCTGTATGATCAGGGTCTCATGTAGCTATGTCAGTTTATACCATCCCAGCAGAAAGCCAAGAACTTTGAAATATTAAAAACATTTCACAAAATGAAATCCTATTTTTTTTTCTCCTAAGAATGGTCTTTACCAACAGTCCATACATGAGCAGCAGAAAAATCTGCAGGTATTGAAATACTATATTTTGTGTTCAGTACAATGTATAGTTATTATGTATTACTTTCTATTTATGATAGTGTAACTCATAAGCTCCTGTATTTCTTTTCTACAGTAAAACCTGAATTAAACAGCTGCTCAATGGACTGACAAAATAATCTATTAAGGCAAGTAGAATTACAAGTAAAAGGACGTGATAATTCTCTTAGAAAGGCAGAACACAACCCTGCGAACTATTAAATCATACTTATTTGATGCACCAACTTATTTTACTGTTGGCAAAACATTTAATTACAGGAACACATTTATATTTCCATGCTAATAAAGGGACTCAAAATGCAAGTACTAAATTAAAAGATAAACTATGTCAGAAAGATTATTTATTACGCTATTCCTAGTCTTGGTGATGTGATGTAGCAGGACAAACTGTAGTGAATTATTGTTTGCTGAGTGGGTCACAGATCATAAAAAGCAACATATTGTGCAGTCTTTTTCACACAAACCTAATGCTTTCTTTGCCTCTGCATTTTCTTGGGTTCTAGGAATGGCTTTAATTCTCAGTGTTTTTTTATTCTTCTTTATAAAAAACTTAAATATATAGTCCTTAAAACACTGAATATTTCAGAGATGCACCGAAATAGTAAGCTAAAGCAGATGATTACTTAAAAAAAAAGAAACATTAACACAAATTTCATATATCTACATATCCTTCCCTGACTTTTTCTGACTCCAATTCACTGAATTTCTCTCACATCATGTTATGTATTGGAAGAATTTACAAAGCACAAGCACAACAGAAGAGGTGCCACAGTAATACATACAAGATCAATACAAGTAAATGCAACCTAGATGACTTGAAAATGCTGTTAAGAGATACTGTTAGGCAATATTGTAATGTGCATAATATAAACCCACAGAATAATATTGATAGACCCATACACCAGCATTTGTTTAATATGTTATATATCAAATATATAACAACTTCACATTTCAACTTTATTGCATAAACCAAGGTTTTCGTACCTGATGAATACTTAGAGTTTTTTCAGCTTTTGTACTAAAGCCTCGTTTCCTTCCCAAATTTTAATATATGAGAAGTGGAGAGGTCTATGGATTGCCTCTTATTTTAATGCTGATTCTGCAAACTACTTAAACACATAGTAAGCATGTGAGTAATTTTATTGAGTTTAATGAGAATACTCATGCATTTTAAGTTAATTGTGTGTCTTGCTGTACTGAAGATGCAAAAGAAAACCATACAGAAATCTAAGTAGCTGGAATACACAATGTTATAGGACAATAATCACTGTAATTTGCACACACTACCCCCATGTTTTAGGTTATAGCAGCCCTTTGGGTGTGTGCTCATTGCCTTTCTGAAGCAGATGTAGAAGTTTTGCATATTAAGAACACAGGAAAGACTTCTCAGCGAGAGAAAATACATTTTTACTATACTGTCCTGAGGGAGTCAGAGAGAGTAAGAGCCCACAGTACTGAGCAAATCAGGGAGAAAGGCTGTGGAGGCTTTAGGTGAGTGGCACATGGAGTTTCAGGAGTTAATAAGTTAAGGAGTATTCCAGGTCCAGAGCTAGGGTGCTTTGGGTGAAGGAGAGAAACTGGGAAGGAATACGAAAGGGTCTCTCTCCCTTCTCTTCCATTGTGGTCTTTCTTCTGGTTTAGTTTAAACTAAAGACAGCAATTACGAAGTTTCTAATGAGAGGTTGCAGCAACTTTTCTCTCTGTGGAGGCACTAGACAGTTTCTTCTGGCCCCTCTTCCAGCTACCTTTTTTCATTTGCTATGGCACACATATACAAGAATTTTATTATGAAAGATTCATCCTCTGTGAAAATTTCTACAGTCAATGGGTACAAGTTTTCGGTGCCAGGCAAACAAACACACACATACACTGACTGTGTCAGCCTGTTCATCAAGAAACCGGAATAAAAATGGAGCAAAGATTTCAGTCAATATAAATTAGGGGATATATTGCAGAGAATATTTAATGGTCAAGAAAAATATGTCAGGTAGAATCCATGCTAGCAAGGTTAAAGTCAGTAAAAAATTGTTCATTAAGCTTATTAGGCACAAAAGAAATTATAGAGATGATCTAGACCTACTAATAGATGAAGATTGTGAATTTTTTAAAGAGGCAGAAAAGGCAGACATCTTTAATAAATGTCTCTGTTCTTTATTTAGTAAAGAACAGAATAAGAAGAGGAGGAAGAAGCACTTTCTAAACCATTAGTAAATGACCTACTAATTTATAAATCATATTCAGTCTTTAGGCCTGGACAACTTGCAACCACAAAAAAGCATTGGATGTTGAGATCCATGAATGTAAAGAAGATAATTTTTAATAAATCTTGGGAACTTCATGAGACTGAAGAATTTTAAAGCTTATGTAAGGTTCAAAACATGCACATGCAATGGTTCAAGGACAGTTAGTCTAGTATCGGTCCCAGAGTAATAGAGGGAAAGATGACTTAAAAATAGATGCTTGAGAACCAGCAAAAGCAGTATAATTGATGCCAGTCAATAATATTTCATAAGACATTAGGACCTGTTAAACAAACTCAATTTCATTACTTCAAGAGGTTAAAAGTTGAGTTGATAGAAGCAGCTGCAAGAAGATAATGTACTTAGACCTCTATAAGGCATTCACAAAATATTCTTATTGAAAAAATTAGAATAGCAATACATTTTTAATGGACTGAAAATTAAATAGATTGAAAACTAGCTAATTAACATAGTTATCAATGGAAAATCATAGCTGAATAAGAGTGTTTCTAGCAGGACTCCATTGGGATTGATGTAAAGTCTGATGTTATTCAGTGTTTTCATCAGTATTCTAGAAGTAAATATAAAATCACTGCTTGTATTGGATATATTTGCAGGTGACACAAGGAGAGGGAGGAGGGTAAATAATGAAAAGGCAGGCAGCTGTACAGGGCCATCTGGACTACTTGGTAAGCTGGGATCAGAGAAACAAAATCCATTAAATTATAGGCACAAGCAAAGTGATATAGCCTGGAAGCAGGAAATATAAGTCACACAACAGAATTGGAAACTACATCCTAGAGAATAAAATGTTTGGATAAAAGCTAATACGATCCTGGAATGTTTAAGCAAGCTGCCTAGTTACAGATGTAAAAAGTGATCTTACTTAGACATTTAGAAATGAAGAAACCCTAGGATATTGATGGCATTGCTAACATCTAGGAACATTTTAAAACTCTCTAACAACCTTTCAAAACAATTTGGTTATTTTATGTATTAAAACTAGGTAAATTTGTGTCCCAAGCACATTTTAAGATGTAGACATTTTCACAAATATTAGCATATTGTACCAGAGTGAAGCAAGAAGTTTTCAAAGAAAATGTTACCACAAGATGATTTAAATTTTTTATAGGAAATCGCAGTTTTAAAACAGAATATAAAGTATATTTTTAACTAATCATCAGGTAGTCAGTTGATTCGTAACAGTAAAATATATAAAAACTAAACCTAAAATAGACAAAAATATCAAGAAGTACAAATTAAAAAGTGATTATTAAGGAATTTATATCACTGGCTTTTCCAAAATAACTATTTACACTGACTGTGCTAATGTTTGTAGGGTATACACAATGTCTGCATATCTACAACATTTAACAATAAAAATAGCTAGCTTCTGTGAAAAACAAGACATAAGGATGGAAGATACCCTGAAGCAAACCATAGTTGCAACTCAGGGTAGACATGAAGCATATGAAAATAGTCCCAAAACAGCATGAACAACTCTGAAATTAAACAATGCACAAGTATATTTGAGATGACGATCTAGTGGAAATCAGTTTCTTCACAGCTGGACATACACATAGTTTTTTCCTCACTGAATGTAGTCTTTTATCCAACAGTCCACCTTTGAAGTGGAAAAAATAAGAAGCACTTGTGAATGCCTCGGTAACAGATAAAGAAACATTAATTTAGTCAAGATGAGATGGTGCAGAAGGAAAATCATCTGCCCTGGCAATACTGGCCAGTATTTTGGTCACTTCTGATCAAACTGAGGAAAACTACTGAACAGAACGAAAATAAAGCTGAAATTAAAAATATCATCCATAATTCACAGAAAATAAAGGTTAAATGAATCAACTGTGTTATATCTGATGCAAAGAAGTAATCTGGGTTTTAGGAATAACACCTATGCCCCTCGCAGCAGAACTAGACAGAGGGTTCAGCAGGCAGCTCGGAGAGTTCAAACTGTTTCAGCATAAAAGTGTCCAAGCTTTCAAACATCTTTGAGATAAACAAGGAAAATCTTCAGCCAAAACTCCCAAATCAAACCTGAATCTTTTGATCTACCAAAGGAGGTGGAAAAAAAAAAAAGAAGAGAAAGAAGCTGCTTCCAAACATGCAGAAGAAAGATACATAGCAGTAACGCAGAGCAGCAGTTCTCAGCAGACGGGTATAATATATTCTACCCCTGTAATGGAAAAGGTCTTCCAAAACAACATCTTAAAGAACTTCCACATGTTCTCTAAAGGTATACGTGGAGAGGGAATCTAAGTATACAGAATGCAATGCTGCTATAACACGGAGACAATCAAATTATTCATAAACAACATTTGCCCTTGGAAGACAGTCTCAGGTAAGCACTGTTGCCATCACTGTGACTTCTCTTCCAACATTTCTGACTTCCCCATTTGACTGAATAGGTCAAAAAGACCCAGCATTATTCCTGGTATAGTAAAGCCACTCTGACAATAAACCTCCTAGCAAAGCAAAGGGCACGAGGGCAGCCAAATCCCCAGTAGGATTCTCTCACTCTTTCCTGTTAATCTGAACCGAAGAAGTCTGCTCAAAGGAGTGCTGATACTCATGAATAATAAACTCAGTCACATCATCAACATGAGCGAGGAATTTCCCTGAAGGGCAGCTGAAAAAGGAAAAGAAAGAGAGTATAATAATCTAGACAAGGAACAATCCTTCCAATTCCCTTTTGCATTGAAAAGGAGTTGCGAAAACCCATTCACCTTATGGAGGTTAAATAAATTATTACACAGAAACCAAATTTAGGAGATAAACTTGCTCTAAGATTTGAACTACAAAGATTAAGAGACTACTTTCTATGACCTACAGAATCAAAAACCTTCTTCTAATTAAGACAACATAAACATTAAACATTCTACAAAAGAAAAGGTTGTCAAAACAGACATGTTGGAAATATATTTAAGGCTTACCCAAGGTATGTTATTGAACTAAACAGAGGGTTTTTGTTTGCTGAAACCTTCAAAAGAAATGAATACTGGGAGTAAGGCAGGGTCACTGCCCTATAGTCCCCCTTATTGTGCACCAAGAAAGAACCACTCAATAGGAGCTCAATGGTAAAAATTTCTTCCAGATGCTCTTTTGAAATATCTGGTGAAAGTGAGGTTCAGGTAGGCCTACCAGACTTACAACATTTGTAAAACTCAAAGGCAAAATGCCAACGCCAGACTCCTGGAACAAAGTAATTTAAGGCAGATGCTAACTCAGAAAGTTCAAGACTATGCACGTCTAATGCCAAGATACTAGAAAGTCCTAAAGAACCAGGAAGTCTCTGAGTGGATACACAGGCTTTATGTAGTTAGTAAAATCTTCTTGGTTGTCAAATGCAGATCTACGAAAATAAAACCGGACTTGAATCCTCCCTTGCCTTTCCTCTAAATTAGGTAGAGTACATGAATCCTAAAGGATGCAAGTACAGTCACCTGGACGGCATCTAGAGATGATGAGCAATCGCCTGCTTCTTGTATTTCTTTTCCAGGTCAAAGATAGGCCCCTGTTAACACGTCTATCTACATAATATCTACAGAGGGGTCTGGACAGGCTGGATTGATGGGCTGAGGCCAATTGTATGAGGTTCAACAAGGCTAAGTGCCGGGTCCTGCGCTTGGGTCACAACAACCCCATGCAACGCTATAGGCTTGGGGAAGAGTGGCTGGAAAGCTGCTTGGCAGAGAGGGATCTGGTGGCGTTGGTTGACAGTCGACTGAATATGAGCCAGCAGTGTGGCCAGGTGGCCAAGAAGGCCAATGGCATCCTGGCTTGTATCAGAAATAGAGTGGCCAGCAGGACTAGGGAAGTGATTGTCCCCCTGTACTCGGCACTGGTGAGGCCACAGCTTGAATATGGTGTTCAGTTTTGGGTCCCTCACTACAAGAAGGACATTGAGGGGCTGGAGCGTATCCAAAGAAGGGCAACAAAGCTGGTGAAGGGTCTAGAGAAGAAGTCCTATGAGGAGCGGCTGAGGGAACTGGGGTTGTTTAGCCTGGGGAAAAGGAGGCTGAGGGGAGACCTTATTGCTCTCTACAGCTACCTGAAAAGAGGTTGTACTGAGGTGGGTGTCTGTCTCTTCTCCCAAGTAGCAAGTGATAGGAGAAGAGGAAATGGCCTCAAGCTGTGCCAGGGGAGGTTTAGATTGGATATTAGGAAAAATTTATTCATGGAAAGGGTTGTCAAGCATTGGAACAGGCTGCCCAGGGAAGTGGTTGAGTCTCCATCCCTGGAGTTATTTAAAAGACATGCAGACGTGGCGCTTAGGGACATGGTTTAGTGGTGGACTTGGCAGTGTTAGGTTAATGGTTAGACTTGATGATCTTAAAGGTCTTTTCCAACCTAAATGATTCTATGATTCTATAATAGCCTGAAGTCTCACTATTATAAAGTCCCATAAGAAGTATTTGGCATACTTAAAACTCCAACGCAATTCAGTATCATAATTTCTGGGAAGAACTTTTTCAGATTCTACTATCCCCAACAATAAATCCTCTGTACTTTCATCAAGGTCTAGGACTGGCTTACGGCAAATTATTTAAAAAAAAATAAATTTAAAATTACATTATCTTCCAAGCAAGTATTGTCTTTAAATGGAAGAAAAAAAAAACCCAAACAATTTATGAATCAGAGCGAAACTCCCTTCAAAACAGTAAAACTGTCTTAAAACTGGACATGAGTTGAGTGCAAATATTTATTAGGAGACTGATGAAATGATGGACTTCCCCACAAATAGGAAGAACTCCTTACTTGGCCAATGTAGGAACTAAAATTCCAAAGGATACACTACAACAGAAAAACAGTGTATAGAAATTATTTGCAAAAACCATCAATTTGACCTTGGCAGGCAATGAATAGGGCCTGCACTAGCACTAAAATAAGTCTACTGCCTTACATAAGGGTCAAAATCTGTACACAGTAATCACTGTTGTCAGTAGTTAGAAGCTGCTGGACAGACAGCAGATGTGGTTGATCCAGTGTCCAAACAAGAATATGATTAAAGAAATAATCAAAGTATCTTTCATTGCAGTTTTGCCAGAAGGACATCACATTTACAAAGAAGAAAATCAAAATCTCAGCAACAGTCTTCACTTTTTCTACAATAAGAGCATAACAATCGGTACAAAATAGATCAAATTGTCAATAAATAGATAAAATAGTACCCTGAGCAATGAAACCTAGGTTCACCCTTATCTGCAGACAGATTTGCCATACTTGCTCACAGCCAAACCACAACTCAGAAATTTCTCTTCCTCACTCCACGAACAAGCTAATCAATTTGACTTTTTCCAGACACATGAGGTTAGAATAGATGACTAGGTGGTCCTTCTTGCCCTTATACGCTCCCATTCCTTATCCTATATGTTCTTGTTCTACATCTAAATACCCAATACTTTTTTTCAAATTTTGCTATGGGCTTCAGGCATATGGCTATGGGCTTCAGATATACTACAGGTACTCAGGGATTTACCCTCTCCGCATCACTAGCCATTGCAGCATGCACGCCTGCATCACAGGACCCAGTTCTGACTGGGACTGCATCCTTATTTCTTTTTCATATCCAAAGGTGTCTTTGGAGAAGTTTCGCAAGCTACTTGAGCTACTTACTTCCTTTTTGAGGCTGCATTTTAGCTTTTTTTTTAAAAAAAAAAATTTTCATGATCCTAGAAATTAAGCTAATGAACTTAAACAAATACGAATGTGATGTTTGTATTAATAAATTTATCTGTGTAGCAGTTAGCTAACCATATATATCACACCTATAATTCCCAAAGCCAATCAACCATGGATATTAAATGGTTTATTAAAAAAAAAAAGGCACTGAGATATCATCTCAGTTATTTAAACCAATGAAGATGATGGTGGCCTACACTCCAAATATCAATCTTAGAATTTAGCATCAATGGATTATAAAAGAACACCAATTCTGTTTGAAAAATACATTTTAATGGTGCTGATTGTATATAATATTATGAACCACTGTAAATGTCACCTGAAAGGATATGAAATTCAATTTTTGCACCATCTGGAATGTACTCCTGATTAAGTTGTCCAGCAATGTGATCGTATCACCTAAACAAACTAATTAACATCAGAATGACACATTCTGCAGTTACGGTGGCATTTATCTGTGTCCCATTTGTTCCACATAATTTTTTTTCCAGAATGACCTTATGCTCAAATTGTGCCACCAAGCTAGCTGCATGTTAATTCTCCTTCCAAGAGTAAGCATATATTTCATTAAAACTTACGTGATGCTACAGCTTTACACAGTAGAGTGAAACAGACTGAATAAAAAATTACTTTGGCTATGTGAAATCTGGAACATCAAAAAACAACCACAAGGTCCCTTCAGCTAAAATAAAAGTCTTTGAGGCTAGTTCTTTGTTGAAAATTTTGAATTGGAGGACTGTGGACTGATGTCAATATTAGAGTACTAACAGATTAACACTTTTCTGCTCTTTAATTTGCCTTTTTTTCTTAAGAGAGCATGCATTAAGTCCTCTTCTTAAGCACTCTGCAGGTAGCATTCCTTTAGTTTTATTTTCAAACGGCAAGCATGAATGTGTAGTTATTCCCTTTTTTGGTTGAGAAATGCAAATTGCAAATAAAAAGATAATGCATTTTTCCATAGCTTCACCATTATAAATTCACAGTTCATGGCTAATCATTTTCTAACTTTTCATGGAAGTAGTCATTGTAGTCTATACAGAAACTACCACATGCAGTTTCTGCTCCTGCATGTACTGATGTCAGTCTAACACAACATCAAGAAAATACTGTTTGCAAATACCACTGAAGGGCTCACCACCAACACACTGAATCTATGATTAACGGTACCTAATACTAGCCAAGGCCAGACCTATTATTTTGAAGCTCTGAAATGTTGTTTCTGTTCAATATTACACTGCATAACTTCACAATAAATTGGTTTCCAGGTTTATTACCAAAGTAATTAAAAATTCAAAAGGTTGCTGTTTGGACAGAACATTATGGAAAAGTATTAAACACAATTGAACCTGGAGATTATTTCTCTTTATGGTGAGAGAGCAGCAGGATGGGAGGAGTAACTCGCATAAGAAAGGTCATATTACAAGTTCATGTTAGAAGTTCATATTGTAGCAAACATATTTCAGGGGAATCTCTATGGTAGGAAAGGGCACAAGAATAACAAAGAGGCGGCAACTGGTTCTAAAAACTTTGTGTTTTTTTTTTTTAAAAAAAACCCTGTTACTTCTGAGAGCTGGTTCAAAGAACGAGTGAGGGCCAAGGGAATTAAATGATGCATAATTAAAACTTATATTGGGTCTGTTTTTCTTTGCCTTTATATTAGTTTAACTCTATTTACTTAAATGGTGTTTAATTAGCATTCCTCCTTTTTCCATGTCAGAGAAAATTCTGGAACGTTACTTTTAAAACAACAATTCTTTAAACCCTTTTGGAATAATAAAGTTGGGGAAGGAGGAGGAGGCAAAAGGGTCCAAACCTCAAAGAAATGAAAACAATCTTTTCATCAGGTTTAATTTCTGCAAGTTGAATTTTATTAGTGCACAGAGTAGGAAGAGATTGTATTTAACTACTGCTATAAAACTAGTCATTTGTAATGTCTAGAAATTGCAGAATGCCTACAGCTACATCCACTGCTTTAGCGTGATCTGTTATTGTGCATAACACAGCTAGTAGCAGCTGATGGCATCAGCTGAAGCAAATGGACATACAGTAGTGGGGAGAATAAGGAGGTAATGAGTATGTAGTCTCCCAAGGCCCAAGAGAGATGCTGACCAAAAGCAACTGATATGAATCAGAGGTGTGTGGGAAGAAATTCTCAGCTGAGTTGGACATGAATGTATGCACCGTGTCCAGCAGCGAAGAAATATACTATTATCACTCTCACATTGTCCTTAGTGAAGGATGTGTTGCTGTGAAAGGCAATGATTTATGTTCAATTAAAAATCCATCAACAGAACAGAAAGCACATGAGTCTTGTCTGTAACAGATGCCTAATCTCTATCAGGAGTGAACAGCAATGACAGCATCGCCTCCCACCTGGTGTCACGCAGCTGAACACCAAAACCCCACCTGCGCACGCTCAAGAACTGTTGTCAGCCACCTTGGAGCCTCCACTGGGGTCCCCCATTTTTGGTGTCCCTACACACTCACTGGGAAGAAAAGCCAGAGACACCCCAAGTTCCACAGCTGAAATGCCTCTCCTGCTAAATTTAATAAGCCTCTGAGTTGATTAAAGATGAGGTTTTGAGTCTTCAACTTGTACTCACTTTTTCTTTTTTTAACGCTCCTACCCTAAAGCATCCATGGACACTAACTTGGGTTTTTATTTTGACAGAGCCTTATTTCTATAGATTATAAATGGCAGGGCAGAAGAGTTACCTAGATCACCCCACATTGATATTCCTTTACTTCATTCTTCAAAATATCCACCAATGAGGCTTTGTAACAGCTTTAGATCCTATTTAGTGCCCTTATTATTAAAAAGCTTCTCCTGACCTCCAGCCAAATCTTCTTTGCCACATGCTCAGCAAATTATTTCTTGCCCTTTTTCCCAGTGGATATGAAAAAATCTGATCACTTTCCTCCACATAAAAATCACTTACATGTGAGTAGATGTACTATGCCTGGCCTTCAGCCTCCTGCTTAGACTAAGGAAATCTTCCCTTGCCCCGCCAGTTTTTCACATAGGTTTGTTTTTTTTTTTAAGTTTATCTCTTTTTCTTTCTCTCCTATGGATGCTGCCAACTTTGTCCACAAGCTTTTTGGAGTGGGCTATGCCATAGAGATAATTATAATGCTAATTATGCCAAAATAATTGTCTCCATTTTCTCACTTATATCGGCAGAAGTTAGAATGAGAATCACTTTTTCTTTCATATTGTTAGCCTAAATCCAAGCAATGCTTATGCTCTCATTTCACATTCAGAAAAAAGAAAAAAAGACACAAGCATCTCTATTAATTACAAAATAACCCTGGTTCTGAGCTTAACTTACTCCATTTGAGATGATTAGATATAATTGTACAACAATTAAAAATTGACAGACATGCACCAGATGGAATAAATTGGATTCCAGAAGTAGCCAGGATAACTTCCACATGATTAGCCCCCATTCTGATGTACAATATTTTGTTTAGGAAAGAGTACTAAGTTACCTTTCCCACAGCATTTTATGAAGTAATTTATTATTCCATTTTGTCCTCAGATGGAATAAATCATTAATTTTAACAGAACTATAATTCTGTCCTGCAACTACAGATCCATATAAAAGTTTAGTCTATAGTTCCGTCTCCAGTTTAATAAATTTGGTTGGGAACCCTAGAGATTTTGAACTTCCACTGATTCCATTTGAAGGGGGAGGGGGTTGAAACCAGGCTTGCTAGAAATAACCCTGGGAGTGGCACGCCAATGTGTGAGGGACAGTGTGCTAGCGAGGTCCTTTGGTCTGTTACCTCAGAGGAAGTAATCCAAGTGGCAGCAAAGATGGAAAGGTTATTGATGGGTTAATAACAACTGCAAATAGTCACTTAGGAATTAAGACTTCTCCCCTCAGAAGAGTGGCGGAATCAATAGCCCAACTGAAGTGCATCTAAACCAATCGTGCAGCAGGAAACCTATGATATAGTTGCCATCACAGAAACATCGTGGGACAACTCACATAACTGGAGTGCTGCCATGGATGGCTATAAATTCTTCAGGTGGGATAAGCAAGGAAGGAGGGGCGGTGGGGTAGCCCTGTATGTTAGAGAGTGTTTTGATTGCCTTGAGCTCAATGATGGTGATGATAGGATTGAGTGTTTATGGGTAAGAATCAGGGGGAAGGCCAACAAGGCAGATATTGTGTTGGGAGTCTGTTATAGACCACCCAACCAGGAAGGAGAGATGGATGAAATATTCTACAAGCAACTGGGAGAAGTCTCACGATTGCTAGCCCTTGTTCTTGTGGGTGACTTCAACTTACCAGATGACTGCTGGAAGTACAATACAGCAGAAAGGAAACAGTCCAGGAGGTTCCTGGAGTGTGTGGAAGACAAATTCCTGACACAGCTGGTGAGTGAACCAACTAGGGAAGGCGCCCTGCTGGACCTGTTTTTTGTGAACAGAGAAGGCCTAGTGGGTGATGTGCTGGTTGGAGGACGCCTGGGACACAGCGATCATGAGATGATAGAATTGTCGATTCTTGGAGAAGTAAGGAGGGGGGACAGCAGAACTACCACCTTGGACTTCTGGAGGGCAGACTTTAGACTGTTTGGGAGGCTGGTTGACAAAGTCCCTCGGGAGGCAGTCCTAAAGGGCAAAGGAGTCCAAGAAGGCTGGGCGC
>VYZW01035840.1:14659-37328 GCA_013401315.1 Balaeniceps rex
GATCACTTTCCTCCACATAAAAATCACTTACATGTGAGTAGATGTACTATGCCTGGCCTTCAGCCTCCTGCTTAGACTAAGGAAATCTTCCCTTGCCCCGCCAGTTTTTCACATAGGTTTGTTTTTTTTTTTAAGTTTATCTCTTTTTCTTTCTCTCCTATGGATGCTGCCAACTTTGTCCACAAGCTTTTTGGAGTGGGCTATGCCATAGAGATAATTATAATGCTAATTATGCCAAAATAATTGTCTCCATTTTCTCACTTATATCGGCAGAAGTTAGAATGAGAATCACTTTTTCTTTCATATTGTTAGCCTAAATCCAAGCAATGCTTATGCTCTCATTTCACATTCAGAAAAAAGAAAAAAAGACACAAGCATCTCTATTAATTACAAAATAACCCTGGTTCTGAGCTTAACTTACTCCATTTGAGATGATTAGATATAATTGTACAACAATTAAAAATTGACAGACATGCACCAGATGGAATAAATTGGATTCCAGAAGTAGCCAGGATAACTTCCACATGATTAGCCCCCATTCTGATGTACAATATTTTGCTTAGGAAAGAGTACTAAGTTACCTTTCCCACAGCATTTTATGAAGTAATTTATTATTACATTTTGTCATCAGATGGAATAAATCATTAATTTTAACAGAACTATAATTCTGTCCTGCAACTACAGATCCATATAAAAGTTTAGTCTATAGTTCCGTCTCCAGTTTAATAAATTTGGTTGGGAACCCTAGAGATTTTGAACTTCCACTGATTCCATTTGAAGGGGGAGGGGGTTGAAACCAGGCTTGCTAGAAATAACCCTGGGAGTGGCACGCCAATGTGTGAGGGACAGTGTGCTAGCGAGGTCCTTTGGTCTGTTACCTCAGAGGAAGTAATCCAAGTGGCAGCAAAGATGGAAAGGTTATTGATGGGTTAATAACAACTGCAAATAGTCACTTAGGAATTAAGACTTCTCCCCTCAGAAGAGTGGCGGAATCAATAGCCCAACTGAAGTGCATCTAAACCAATCGTGCAGCAGGAAACCTATGATATAGTTGCCATCACAGAAACATCGTGGGACAACTCACATAACTGGAGTGCTGCCATGGATGGCTATAAATTCTTCAGGTGGGATAAGCAAGGAAGGAGGGGCGGTGGGGTAGCCCTGTATGTTAGAGAGTGTTTTGATTGCCTTGAGCTCAATGATGGTGATGATAGGATTGAGTGTTTATGGGTAAGAATCAGGGGGAAGGCCAACAAGGCAGATATTGTGTTGGGAGTCTGTTATAGACCACCCAACCAGGAAGGAGAGATGGATGAAATATTCTACAAGCAACTGGGAGAAGTCTCACGATTGCTAGCCCTTGTTCTTGTGGGTGACTTCAACTTACCAGATGACTGCTGGAAGTACAATACAGCAGAAAGGAAACAGTCCAGGAGGTTCCTGGAGTGTGTGGAAGACAAATTCCTGACACAGCTGGTGAGTGAACCAACTAGGGAAGGCGCCCTGCTGGACCTGTTTTTTGTGAACAGAGAAGGCCTAGTGGGTGATGTGCTGGTTGGAGGACGCCTGGGACACAGCGATCATGAGATGATAGAATTGTCGATTCTTGGAGAAGTAAGGAGGGGGGACAGCAGAACTACCACCTTGGACTTCTGGAGGGCAGACTTTAGACTGTTTGGGAGGCTGGTTGACAAAGTCCCTCGGGAGGCAGTCCTAAAGGGCAAAGGAGTCCAAGAAGGCTGGGCGCTCTTCAAGAAGGAAATCCTGGAGACGCAAGAGCAGGCCATCCCCATGTGCCGAAAGATGAGCCGGCGGGGAAGAAAACCGGCCTGGCTAAACGGAGAGCTTTGGCTGGATCTCGGAAGAAAGAGGAAAGTCTATGAGCTTTGGAAGAAGGGGCAGGCAATAAGGAGAGACCTTATTGCCCTCTACAACTACCTGAAAGGAGGTTGTAGCGAGGTGGATGTTGGTCTCTTCTGCCAAGTAACAAGTGATAGGACAAGACGAAATGGCCTCAAGTTGCACCAGGGGAGGTTTAGATTAGATAATAGGAAAAATTTCTTCATGGAAAGGCTTGTCAAGTACTGAAACAGGCTGCCCAGGGAAGTGGTTGAGTCCCCATCCCTGGAGGTATTTAAAAGACGGGTAGATGTGGTGCTTAGTGACATGGTTTAGTAGTGGACAGGTACGGTTGGACTCGATGATCTTAAAGGTCTTTTCCAACGAAATGATTCTATGATAAAAGTAAATAATACTAGAAAAAAAAATGTGAAAAAGATTTTTTTATTAACATATGCAAAATTTCCTTTGGCTTCAGTGGAAGTGCTAATGAAGCTAGTGTCATCATAGAATCATAAAATCACCACAGACCTGTTTGGGTCAGAAGGCACCTTAGAGATCATCTAGTCCCAACACCACTGCCATGGCCAGGGACACTTTCTACTAGATCAGCTTGCTCAAAGCCCTGTCAAGCCTGGCTTTGAACACTTCTAATGATGGGGCATCCACAACTTCTCTGGGCAACCTGTTCCAGCATCTCACCACCCTCACAGTAAAGAATTTCTTCCTAATATCTAATCTAAATCTACCCTCTTTCAGTTTAAAAACATTACCCCTCGTCCTATCACTACACTCCCTGATAAAGAGTCCCTTCCCATCTTTCCTGTAGGCCCCTTTTAAGCACTGGAAGGCTGCTATAAGGTCTCTCCAGAGCCTTCTCTTCTTCAGGCTGAACAACCCCAACTCTCCCAGCCTGTCCTCGTAGGCAAGGTGCTCCAGCCCCCAATCATTTTTGTGGCCCTCCTCTGGACCCGCTCCAACAGGACCACGTCTGTCTTATGCTGGGGACCCCAGAGCTGAACACAATACTCCAGGTGGGGTTTCAAAAGAATGCAGCAGAAGGGGGACAATCACCTCCCTCAACCTGCTGTCCACCTTCTTGTGATGCAGCCCAGGATGTGATTGGTTTTCTGGGCCATGAGCGCACATTGCCAGCTCGTATTCAGATTTTCATCCACCAATATCCCCAAGTCCTTCTCCGCAGGGCTGCTCTCAATCCACTCATCACCAAGCCTGTATCCATGTTTGGCACTGCCCCGACCCAGCACCAAGTTCTCAAGTCACAGACATAAGAACTAGTAAATGAAAAACACAGGCAAGTTTCATTTTTCATACGGGCAGTTTTTTCAGTTCACGTTCACCTAAATTCAAGACCTAAAACTAAGGACCAGGTAATAAACATAAGCTTTTTTTTAGAAGAGGTTTCCTACTGAATATATGAGTGTTTGTCATGCGAATCCTTGGCCAAAAGCAATACGACAGAGAGCTCAACTTTGAGAGCTAAACTTAAAATAATCCAGAATGAAGCAAAGTTCATGCTCAAGAAGCATGCCAAAGAAAAATCAGGCAGAACAAGCAGAAACATTATAGGAGGAGAAAAGAGCTCATCAACATTGCCTAGCTGTTTAAGTAAGGTATATCAAACAACAGGAAAGGAGTACACAGTGCAGGAGGGCTGCTATGCATTTACTGGGTAAAGGCAGTAAACATGCAAACAAATGTCACTGTAAGCCATAATAAAACAAATAGTAGAACAATGGTGTATCAAAAAGTACTAGTTGGCAGAGTGAGTGATAAACACAAATAAACACAGCTATTTTCATACTGGTATTGGATCTGAAATACTGGAGAGATACAAATGATAGAAATATTAACAGTGCACACTAAAAAAATGAGGTCTCCTTTGTAATGTAAGAAGTACATAAAAGAATGCATTTCTGGGGATGGAGGGCTGGTTTATACAAGTTAGAAGTTCTCTTGTCCATATCTAAGAAGACCTTCTGGTATTGTATCAGGTAAGATACAATCAAACTTTATTTTCAAATGTGCATTAGAGAAATTTTTTTTGCCTCTTATTACCTTGAGATTTGTGTTTATGTCTATATGTTTAAAATTGTCTATATTCTTACATGTGGCAATTAGAAGACATTTTCATTTCAAGACATAGAATAAGTTCCAAACAACTAATGAGCTCGTGTATGGATGCAGCAATCTGTCATCTTGCAGCAGAGGATTAAAAGGTCATGTTATAATAGCAGCTTTGTTTCTCTCATACAGAGTGGTTAACACTAAAATTTATGCTTTCAATTTAATAAAAGTAGGAAATGAAAAACGCAGGCAAATTTCATTTTTCATACTGGCAGTTTTTTCACTGCTGAAATCAGAAATGAAAAAAGAATTAAAAAAAACTAAGTTAACACAAACAAAAGAAGAGTCATATGGGTATATTTATTTTATTTCTGATCAAATACAATTTCTTTAGTCCTGAAAAAGCATTAACATTTTATTTGCACATCTGTAACATAAGTAAAAAAGGAGCTTCACTTATACATTGTTTATAAGGTAGTTAGAAAGGAAACCTTTACTCATTAGCTTTCTACTTACAGCACCTGGCTGTGGGAGAGCCAGGTTTATTTCCCTTTCACATCCCAGATGACTTGAATCCATATCATCCTTTTCCCAGGAGATTGCCCTAATTACCATACTGTAGTTATTGGGGGGTGCTTTCAGAGAAAGCTCTTCTGTGAATCTTTCCCTCTTTATATAAAATAATATGATATTAATTGGAGCAGGGACTGAAACCCAAGTGAATTTCTTGATGACAAGCCTACAGCCATACATACAGTCTTCCAGTTCCCAGCTTAGCCCTCCCCACCAGCTTCCTCCCCTCAGGTTTACCGGTTTGGCCCTCCAGGTTATTAAAAACAAACTTTGGTGGGAATTTAGGTACACATGAAATTGCCCTTTTTTTTTGGCAAATGATTTTAAAAACATGAAATCTGTTTAACTAAAACTATACAGACTTTCCACGTCACTCTTGTGAAGAAACATCATAGTTTTCTGAAATAATGGAAAGGATCAAGTAACATACATCATGTTTGACACTGGGAGGGTAGGTGGCAGAAGTTTTCATAATTCTTTATCAGGAAAAGTTTAAAGATCTCAGCGTACTAGATCCATAAACTTTAAACTAAATATCAAGCTGTTCCTTTTAAAAAAATATAAAATCAGTTTACCAGGAAAATCTGAACATTATGCATTATAATTGGAGGAAAAAATGTTTCCTTCAAACTCTCACAGCAAAGAGCAGGCCTAAATTACCTGCTTCTTTCTTATACTTATTCAAATTTTCCATTAACAGTAGTGGAACTTCTTGGCAGATTTCAAAAAAAGAATATTCAAAGGAGATCTTCCTTTCCACTGCAAGAATAAGATCTGAGCAAAGACTTCAGCAGTGGGTGGTTTCTATTAGGACATTTGAAAAGTCTGTCCACATTGTATGTGTACTCCCTGTGAAGACACTGAATTAAAATTACCATTTAATATTGCACCAAGTTGTATTTTCTGATAGTATTCGTAATCAAAGACCTAATAAATTCAGAGGACTCCAAGCAACAGCTAACTCTGATTCTGGTCAAAACAAATATAAACATGATAGTGCTTAAAAACAAACAAACCAACAGAAATCAGTCAGCTGCCAGACAGCATCATAATTTTCCCTGATAGTATGTCAACAGAAGCTAAAAATTATAATCAATCTGCATTCATTTCAGAAACAAAACCTTTTTTCAAATGGAAAAATAGAACAATAGCAAGAAAAAAGGTGAATATTCCCTGCCAAGATTTTAATGCTGAGAAAATAGCCATCCTTGAAAAGCTTCTGACGGTGTTTGATTTCCCAACCACACTAACATACCTTGATAAGAGCACCTTTCTATCATGCCTGACAAGACAGGAACATATTCATGGAAAGCAATAACAAAATTTTTAAGCTAGCATGTTGGCTAAAATGTGCGTCCCAATTAAGTCAGTGTCAAATACCCACCGATTTGTAAATACCCAGGATTTTATACATATGGTGTGAAAAGACCTCAGTCTCTTGATGACGGCATCATCTCTAGCATAATTTTCAGAAACATCATTAAATGGACCGTAAATTCCATGGTTTGTTGAACAAAATTCTTGATTCTGTCATTACTTGGTCCCGATACTGGTGCCTTTGATGTAATCTATACAAGAGCAGTTAACTTCCATGGAAATAATTTTGTGTCTATCGCCTTGTTGAGAAACTACTTTTCAAATGTTGTAATTATAAACCACAAAAATTCCATATAAACCGCCATAAAAATTCCACCAAAATTCTGAGATCAACCAAAGTACATACTAATAAAAGGGATTTTTCTCAATTGCTGAGTAATATTTGTGCTACTGTTTCTCTGCATTGTGATTTGTCATGTTATGTATGTCAATGTGTATGTTAAGTAAGACGACCTAAAGTGAAACACAGTGGTAAAACTGGAAGATACAAGATTTCAGTTCATACCTGCTGGTTTATCATTCCCTTACACTAAGGATATGATCAGAATCCTTTGCAATCAATGGAAATACAACTCAAATTTTTACAAACTCGGGTCAGACTAAAAGTTTTGCTTCACTTCCTAGGCACTTAGATAAAAACACTAGTTATCTATAAAAATATAATAATGACTATAAAAACAGTCATCACCCAACTGATTGAAAAAATACAAACTCTATGTATAATGAAAATGAACAATTACTTTGGGCATTCATCACTTCCATGTGTTGCTTTTCTGCTCATCTAATAGATTTTTAAGTCAGAACATACCAATATGATCATTTATTTTGATCGTCGATGAAGTGCACTAATTTCCTCATCAAGCTTATGACTTCTGGTGAACTACATCATATTTAGAGAAAAAAATAAACTGCCGTAGCTTTTCATTATGAAATTTTATCACCAAAGGAATCTATCACTGAAAGCTTTAATTTTAATGGAATTTTTACTGAGTAAATTAAATTTTATTTCTTATTAAATTGGTTTCACCAGTTTTCTGTTTGTCGTCAGCCAAAAGCTAGGAGCTTTAATGCTGAACCCAAAAAAGCATGTAGCTCACAAATATTCCCATCTGAACTGAGTGGAGTTCACAATTCTCTAAAAGCATTGCATGAATCAACAGTGATGTCGTTCATATCACTAAATCTACAACTAATAATGGGGATATTTATTCTCTTAATAATACCAGAATCTGCTCGCATTATGGGCATACTGTGCCTAGAACCATTTAAGTATGAATGCGGTAAACAAAGATCAATATCATCTATGTCTAAGAGGAGGATAAAAACCTGCAGATGTTCTATGGAACTCACTGTAGATACAGTGCTAAATACAATCTATGCTAACATAAGGGCTACCTTGTATGAATGCAACATGTATCTCAATACTCCCAGAAAACATTTCTGCTCTAATCAGAGGTTTGAATAAGGAATCGGTGACCTAGAGCATTAAGTGTCATGTAAAGGAAAGCTTTATTCAGATGTGAAAAAAGTCATCCTTTGCCATTTGTTCTTTTTTATAAAGAATTAACACTCTCACTGTGAGACCAATTTGCTCAACAAATTATTACATTAACCTTCTTAGTAATTTTCTTTAGCTGCTTTCAAAGTAGTCTCGGAAATTCAGATACATTTTTCATACACACTTGAAAATTCAACGAAAATGATATTGTCTGTTTTTCAACAATCGAAAAGAACCTCAAATTTTCCACTGAACAACATTTTTTTTTTTTTTTCCCTGAGATGGTACTTCAGAAGGCAACTGTAATTCAGATTCATTGCATTTGTGTACTTCAAACCCATGACTATTTACTATCAGAGACAAGTTCAAACACTGGAGTTCTCATTGGAGGGGAACTCCAAAGATCAAATTGTATATTCAAACAACCACATTTTTCCTCTGTGGTTCCAGCCTTCTAAAATCTGCGAGTCTGTTAGAACACCCTCCCATAAACCTGAAGAAGGATAAGTGACCTACCTTAGAAAGTCCGCCTACTTCCAAATAGAAGCAGATAATGAAAACATTCCAGGTGACCCACAGGGCAGTCCATACCGTGTACTAAACACAAAGCCGGATGAAAGCAAAAAGACAGAAAAATAAAATGTGAAGATGAAAGAGATCTTTATACTGAGCAGATCAATAATAAAAAACCTGATATCAATAAGCATTGTTCTTCTGGGAACAGACAAGCGCAGAGAGTTCAGAAAGGGAATTCTCCCTGCAGAAGTCCCATAAGCACCACAGGAAATTACAAATCCAATATTTGTTGCTGCTCTAAATACATACCAATAAAACAGATTTATTCTTTACAGTTTTACACTATCCTACTGATGCCAATTAAGTCCAAAATCCTGACTTAAACACTGGTTTTGGGGCAAATGTGAGTGATTTGCAAATCATGATTTAGCTCTGTAATGGAGATTCCAGAAGAGCACAATAATTTAAATAAGCAAATATTATTAAAATAATATTTAAATATTATGAAGAAAGACACAAGAAAAAAAAACCACCATAAAATAAACCAGAAGATCTATTGATCTGATACTTGGATATTTTTCAAAAACAAACAGGTAAAGGCTAAATCTTATGCCTTAAGAGCCTTTCACTAAAAAGTATTTTAATTACATTAAAAATAGCTTGCTACTTCTCCAGCCCTTGTGGCCATGAACCTGATCCTACAATGCACTCTTAACAGATGAACGTACCCATATCTCTTCTGGCTTCTCCAGTGTCCTACTCTAGTGCAAGACTGAACTCATATGCCACCCACAGCATGAATGGGAGATTAATTTGTCTACCTTAAATCTTCTTTTGCATTTTAATTGTCAGCGTAATTGACTGGCACTATTTCCTTACAGATGCACAGTTTACCTATATTCAACTGCAAACTATGACCAGTTAACTCTCCAAGCAGCACCTCTCAGAAGCATTTCTGTCTGATGGGCTAAGTGCACACTCAGCCACGCTGGATCTACAGCCACCTGAAAAATGCAATGAGCAGCAGCTACTTTACATTTATGTGTTTATAACCTTCACAATGAAGAACTGCTGCTGAGTGCCTTTGCAAGTCTAATTAGCTGTGTCCAGGTGAGGCTCATATGCTATTGTTTTGCTTCAGTGTACTCAGTAAAGCTCAACACCCTAATCTACAATATGCTGGATCCCATTTCCATTGCACGGGTGCCGTCAGCTTGGCTTTCTTGGGCAGTTTTGGGTTATGTTCCCCTTTCCTTCCCCTCCCTGTGATGTATAATGAAAGGTTCAGGTGAAGAGGGTTGAATTTTTCCCCACTTTGATTACCCCCACATGCATACAGTCATTTCTGTACACCAAACAGGTTAACTGATTTAATTTAATTTCTTATGAGGTACTTAGGCAGTTTGGAGATGGCTATGGCATAAGAAGTAGGTCGTTAATAAACAAAATGAGAGTAACGCTCCTGGGCCATTTCCTCTGGCTTACAGAGAAGGGCAGTGTGGCAACTGAAGGCTGGGTTATTATAAAATAGACAAAGCTGCTGTGGTCTGTGAGCAGTATAAGGTCTGTACTACTACTAAGGTTAACTTAAAGACGATATCACATTTTACCACATTAGCTGACTCTGTAGTAACTCATCATGAGCTCTTGACTTTCCAATGGATGTCCTCAGAACAGAATGTTCAAAGTTAATGAATATTTAATACAAGACCAGCTCACCATAAAAAGCAGATTTCAGAATATTCAGGAGAATTCCCCTTTTTAAGAAAAAATTTTTTATCTGTCCATGAATAAACATGTCGTCACAACACCAGGAAACCTACTTGATCTGCCAGGCCAAGCCAAATTTGTTAATGGCCTCGTTCTGTCCCATGGGAACCAATGACAACTCTGAACCACGAAGGTAAAAACTGTCTGAACATGCTTTCCCAAGCCAAGCTAGGCTGTTTTACACAGTCAGGACCTGTTCAGTCCCTTATCTGCTGTGATGATTACTGAAAGGGAAGTGCAGGTGCAAAGCAGGTGTGCACCTTGAAACCCAGCTGCTGTGTAAGGGAGAGGCTCTTCCTAACTCTTATTGAACTGCAGGAATACAAATTTAGGCTCCATTTTCTTTAAGAACATAATAATTACATTCAGTAATTAGTACTACATAATTTTTAAAAGTAAGAAAGTTATTCTCCACATTTGAAACCACATTTTTTTGGTTATGCAAGTAGCAGATTTTTTCCTTGTATAGCGTCATAGGTACTTAAGGAAGACTACGGTAAAAGAAAAGTTTTGAGACAGCAAAAGCAAGAAAGCAAAATTAGGAAATGTCAGGATTCTGGTTATATTTGACATCTTAATTTTTCTCTTTTGTGGATGTGCAATACAATGCAAACATTAATTAAATCACCATAGGTATATTTTGATTTTGAAAGACCCTACCTTACTCAATACATTTTATGAACAGCTAAGTCAATACTTCATTTCTCTTTGTCGCTCAGATCCTGCGCTGAGGACAGAATATTAATTTCCTCATGAGGTTTCCTAAGATTGTCATCGCTGTAATGTGTGAGAGCTGCACAAACATTAACTAATTTATTTTATGTTGATACAGCTCTCAGAATGCAAATGATATTCTGATACATGCAGAGATTACATTCAGAAGTATTCATACATTATAGGCATCCAACTTGAGATGCTTAAGACTTCATTTTTCAGAACACTTGGGGTTATACAGCACTCTGTAAGCTCAGCGTTCAGCTCCCTGTGGCTGAGCATTCAGCGCTTGGCAAATCAGACCAGAAGGTCTCAAGACAAGAACCCAGAATGCAAGGGGAAAACAAAGCACATGAGAAGTTTGATTTGACTCGCTTTGTGTCAAAAAAGGTTTTGGTAGCTGAAAGCAGAGATAAAACTCAGCTACGCAGAGCAGCCTTCAAAACAAAAGCAATCCTTTTATTCTTTCTGTCACATGCCTCATTCTTCCCATGTCTTCTGTTTTCTGCAAATCAAGTTTCTATTCTATAGCTACCATCACAAGAAAACCCCCAAATGTCTGTCCTTCCTATTGCAACCAAGGTGCCCCTAGAAAAAGATTGGTATGCATCCACGCAGTTCAAAACTGCAAATATATAAAAGGATCACATTAAGATTGCACAAGAGGGCTTTAATAACAGCTTTTCTTAATTTTTGAGTGTTTCTTCCTGAAAAATTTGTAATAGTTTCTGAACATCATGTAAATTTAGATGTATATGCCTTCAAGGTTTAAAAAAAAAGTAACAATATTCCATTATGTGGCATCACACCAACACCTGCTTGGGTTGCTATGTGAGGCTTAACTTTTAGATCCATTACGAAGCCCTCTCCTTTGAGCTAGCAGAGAAACTGCCTGCAGCCCCGGGTTGTTGTCCTTTGCATGAAGGGACAACAGGCAGGGGAAAGTGTCATGCACACTGGCAGACATTGCGTCAGTGGAGGAGTGGTTAGGGTCTGAAGCACCAGGTTCACGCTGAACCTCAGGGTTAATTTCCCCCCCAAGGAACTTCACCTAACCCGTTTCATGACCTGACCTGCCATTCAACCTCTCCCACCCCATGGCCTGAACACTACCCTGATGGTCCTGCTGTGTCTGCTCACTCTTACCCCACCACACCCAGCGATTCCAGCCACATTCAGTCCCCCCGCGGCTCAGCTGGTCCCATCACAACCCTCACCATATCTGACATGAAGAAGGAATTTTCCACACAGGTTGAATCAATAAGAAGAGTTGTTTTTTGTGTTTTATAGCCCATATGATGCACTACTTAAAAATCATCTGGACATTTTCACCTAACAGATTCTTTCTGCTGGAAGGACCTAGGGCACTAGTGATAATCTTTGTGGATTTCTCCCCATGTATACTTTCTGGCTTTTGGTCTTTTGCACTGAGGATTGTATATTATGTGGTGTGAGGAAGCATTTGGAGTCTTTTAAGTTATGTAGAGAGTACTCCCTAAACCTTACAGATTAAATGTCTATTAAATTATTGTTCAACCAGTAGGTTCCTTTCAGACCCCCTTTCTTAATGTCAGCCTCTCTATAATAGTGATATTTCTATACCACTTTTGAGTCTACAGGTCATATTGAAACTGATGCAGAGATACCTTTCATATACCAGTGAAATACAAACACTTCTAGAGTTAAATCATTGGTATTAGATGGGCACAATGTCACAAAAAGAAAGGGTTAAGGAAAAACATGAAGGATGGCTGCTTAAACTGAAAGGGAAGAGAGAAAAGGGAAATTTCTCAGTTTGGATATTACAAGGATTGTGAGATAAGTTTAGCTTTAATGAATAAACTATCTCAAGTGTATATTTAATCTGAAGTGCAGCACCTCCTCTGACAGTGTCTTGGCATTAGGGGAAATGAATGTTTGCTCAGGGATACTTCAAGGGAAAGGCAGCAACTACTGAGTCATCAGATCGTCCCCCTGTAATACCTGGCTGTGCCTCAGAGGCATGAGTACTTACAGAGCCCTACTTAGTCATATTTGTGAAAGATGATAAGGAAAGTGGCATAAATCAACATGATGGAACAGTAACAATTCAGGACTTACCAGGAAGGATATTCAAGGAGTAATTTTGGATGCCTAAATATTTCACACATGTTTTGAGTGTCTGTATAACATTGGCTTGAATACTGTGTAAAGTATCCTGTATAGCCTTCCTTCTGCTTTTTTTTTTTTTAAGAAACTGCCTCCTGGCTTTTCAGGTATACACAATACCTATATATTGTATTATTTAATGGAATAGATTAAAACAAGCAAAGCAGAGATTTCCACCTTATATTCTCCCTATTTAAGTGTATTATTTTCATCTCTCACTGTTCATTAATACGTTTATGTTCAGCTTTAGGCCAAATTTGTGCAATCTTAGCTACATTACTACATGATTCAGAAGGCTTTTGAAGTCCCGTATCAGAAGTAGGAGAGGGGGAAAACCCCCCAACTTTAACAAGTATTCTGTCATCATTTTTATTCAATTTTAACAGCATGAAAACCTTGGTGGTGACAGCAAGTTCTATCAAGAAAGGAAAAGCATGCACAGGGAAATGGATCACAGCTGAGCTCTGGAGCTGCATGACGGGTATGTTACGGTGTAGTTAGAACTGAAATTTAGCTGTTTTTTCTTCTTTGCAAATGTTTGGGTAAGTCTCAAATGATCTAATATAGGAAAATTAGGAATCAGCTCTGCACTTTTATGTCCCCTGGGAACTATGCACTGATTTAATTCAGCCACAAAATATTCAAGTACTGAAAATAGCACATCCGCTTAGTGACAGGACAAATTGTTCACAAAAATTGATCTAAATTAGAAATTAATATGAAAACTATTAGAAATAATTATTGGATTTAAACTAATTAGGACACTTGGTGTTAGTGCAGTTGCTCCCTCTCTCTCTCTGTGTTTCCTAAGCTCTGAGGACTCAGAATTTTACCTATGAGCAAGGGAAATTCCAGATTTATTTCAGAATCACCATCATTATAGTCTTATACGTGAAGGGCAGCCAGCTGCTTTTGTGCTTATCCAGCTTCTGTTGCAGCCCTCACTGAGCTACATGGCTCTAGGTACCTGCACCAAAAGCCTCAGTTGTGTCTGTAGAACTACACTCTCATATTTGACTGCAGTATAGATGTGCTTCGAGTTACGGCCCTACGTGTAAAACATTTATTCACTTACTTTCCCATTCCTGCTGTATGTTAGATTTTGAGGAGAGAGAACATGACACATGCAGCATAGGATGGCAAAGTGAAAGCTTTTGTGTAACTTCTCTTGTCAGGGAAACCTTCAAGCACAGCTTTCATCGCACAGAAGATAGATTAAAGACCTTCTCTTGAGGTCAAACCAAGGACCCTAGAGCTTAAGTCAAGATCCCTAGAAGAGTATGATAGAATATCATGGGGACAATTTGCATGCACATGTACCAGATCAATTTTGTGTGACAGTTTACAGAAGTAAACTGTTGTATTTCATTTGATTCTGTCTTTACTTCAATTTTTTATATCCCAATGGGATCTTATGCACCAGCAAAGCTGATTTCCAGGGAAGTCTTAAGGAAAAGACAAGGGATACTAAGCATACTTTTCCTGAAGTATTTGGTTACTTTTCCAGTTAAACTGGATTTAGCTTAATCTAAACCAGAAGCTTCAGCAGAGTACATAAAAGCGTGACTCAACAAATTTCTCAACATTTTCATGTGGCCAAAGCCACAGAACCAAATTCTCACTCTAATGTGGGACACCAACCACTAACATACCCAGGGGCTTAGATGTGGCTGAGGGTGCAGATATGGACTGGGAAGCCCACGAAGCTTCTCATGTAATTTGGAGCCCAATTCACTAGTCAGAGCCTAGGTAGGAATCTCTCTGCATATTGTGTTTAAGTAATACTGAAATTCAGGACCCTACTGACGATTTGCATTAAACAGACTTTATATTTGAAGCCAGCTGTAAAAGTTCACCACTGTAACAGGCAGAAGGTGATGTTAGGGTTTCAGAAGCAGGGACTCAGTTTATGTCCTTCCCTAGGAGATGTGCCTTTGGATTCCCTTTTGCCTTAGTGGCACTGGTAGGAGTCTTTGCTGCCCATACCACTGACTCCTCTTAACTGCTGCCAGAATTGGTGGAGAGGGTTTGGAGAAGTATTCAGCCAGGGAGAACAGTGGGAACAGGGAGGCATGCAACCCACCCCTGTCTGCTGGTGTTGAGCTGTGAGGCTGGTTCCAGACAACTTGTGTACTTTCACTCTTCAGACTTCAGGGTTTGGCTCAAACTATTCCTACTTCACTGGGAACCTTATGTTAGTAGGGATAGAAGCTACTCTAAAGTCTTGATCTTCCCAAATAGTGAGTATTTGTACCTACTATAGATTGAGCTCTTAAATATATGCTTACAGTTAAATCAGAATGTGAGTTCAGTTAAATCTGAGGATAAAGTATCTTGTTGGGGTGTTTCTTTCTTTAATTATGAGTTTTCTACCTCTACTTATAGTCTAAAATGTTCATTTACGTTGGAAAAGATATAGAAACAGTCAACATCTGTTGTGTTTCATTTGAAAACAAAAGCAGAGCTTCCACCACTGAACAGCAGTGCTGAACCTGAGGGGCAAGAGATTTTGTGGTGTTGTACTCCAGACACAAATTTCCTATGTAATTTTACAGATGCTTACCCTCACTTTCTTCCGATGTCTTATGTATAAAATGGAGAACATGAAGCAGAAAAGTTAGTCATCAATATATGGATGTATATACACTGCTGCCCAGTTCTCCAACCACAAGTAATAGATAAAAGTGTGTTTGTTTACCTCAATCCATTTTCAATTACTAATAGTCTGCTTGTGAAGCTTAGCTGATGTGAGTATAAAGAACCTTGGGTGCACTTTTTGTTCACTTTTTCTTTTAAGACATGACAAAGAATTACAGGATTCCAGGCTTGACTAGAAAAGATGAAGCTTTTTAAGTATTTGTTTAATGAGTTTTCCCCAGTAGACATTTATTGCACTCTTTTGTGAGGAAAAAAAATAACTTTAGCTTCTTAAAATCCATTACTGACAACACAACAGAAATGTTCCAGATACAGACGCTGCCAGGTAAAGACATAATATTCATCCATTCAGGAGAGACTGTGGGGGAGGAAAAGGGATATTTTTTGTTGGCAGTTTCCTTCACAACCTTGAAAGTTTTTTTATTCCTGGCTATGTTGAGAACATGGGAAAAAAATCTGTGAAGCTTCAAGTTACAAGCATCAGAGACAATTTACAATTTAGGGTCAAGGCCGTAAATACAAGTCTTGGCAAACTTAGATGCAAGTGAGAAGGAGATTTCTTTAGAACCCATGGGTCACAGGACCAAAGGAATTTCTACAATCCTTGCTTCTCCCTGTTTAAGAGGAAGATGTAGCTAAATATAACCTGACCATTACAAACATTTTTTTAAATGGCCATTGATTCTGCTTGTCTATTGCAAAGAGAACAACAATTTGTATTTCTTTTCTTCATTTATGCACAGTCTAGTTGTAGATGTTCCCATGACCCATCAAGGTATTTCATTCTTTAAAGAATCTTACTAAGAACGTGTATCACAGTCATTCTTTCAGTAGCACTTTCTCTAGGTTACCCATTCTTGATAGCTTCCAAAATCTCAGAAATGCCACTCAGTAGCCCTAAATTTGCAAAGAGACATGGAGGCCTCTAAAGTTTCTATAGAAATACCATCTGGTGCTTGGAGGCCAAGAAAGACAAGTTTTAAAATGAATTGCAAAAAATAATATATAATAAATGAGACTTACCACGACTATATATCGAGGCCTAAACTGGATGGTTCCAAACAAACCCAAAATGACAACTATTATTTGTAGGAAATTGCCAAGGATAGGAGCCCATTGGAAACCAAGGAAGTCAAAGATCTGTCTCTCTAATGCTGCCAGCTGTAAGAAAACACATAAACAGAACATCCACTTTTTAATTATGGGTGAGACAGAACATTTGATATTTTTTATTTGCACCAGGCTTCACCAAGCAGAAGTACGGCAAAATTCTGAAACTACGGTTCCTGGGTGTAGCCTTTGTCAGTGTTTCAGTACATTGTTATCTGAAGATAGCTAGTCAGCATAGAGTTCTAATGAAAAAAAAAACCAAACTGGAAAGGTTCCCTTTCTTAAGGAAAGACCTTAAGAAAATACTTGTAAAACCCTCATATAATATAAAACTACCTCTACAAACCAAACACAGACAAGTTACGGTTGGACTTGATGATCTTAAAGGTCTTTTCCAACCAAAAGATTCTGTGTGATTCTGTGAAGTTTTATTCTATTCCTGAATGCTGGAAACTCTAAGGCTTGACAATATTTATTTAAATACAAAATTTGTCTTAAACAGAGGCTCACCTAGATTGAGCAAAGCCATGTGAACCTTGTTGCTGTTAGTGAAGTTATCATCATGCTCCCTCTCTTCCCCATGTCTTTCTTTTCTTAGATTTAGTCTCAACTAGACTTGACTGCAAGTTCCTCAATCTATTCCTAAAGAAGAGAGATTTGGGCCAAAAAAGGCAGAGCAGGCTCAGAGGAGTCCCAGATGTGGCTACTGGGTACGTTCCTGGGAATTCCCTAATGCAGGAATTAAGGAAGATTGCTGGGACCTCCTCACTACCTGAGGCATGGAGGTAGGCTCAGGGAATGAAAGCCTTTAGAAAACGTTGGAAGACCTTGGAGTAAGCTGCTTCAAAACCAACAGCCAAATGAGCTATCTGTACTCTGCCAAAAGCTGCTAGGTTACTTTGGGCAAGTGCAAGTCAGAAAGACACAGTGGCAGCCTAATGGCTCTCTTCCCACTGTCCTCATGGCATTTCAGGGGTGGATTTAGTTGGGTGTGGAAATGAAGGAAGCATCAGCCTTCATCCTTGCATCAGCATGTGGTTCTTAGGTAATTCTGCATTTCTGAATGCTAAGCAAAAAAGCAAAAAAAAAAAAGGTCATTAAAATTCTGCAAACACATTTCCTACTGTTTTTTGACAATCCAGTCTATTGTTCTAAAGATACTAAAATCAACTTTCTCAGCAGCACACTTGTTGAAGTTTAAACTTGCTTCCATATTTTTCCAGCCGTAGCAAGACATTTTTGAGCAGCTGAACAGAATCCTGCTGAGAAACAACTGAGTTTCTGTGCTTGCTAGAATTTATTGCACATCTACTTGATTTTACTACATTGTTACAAACCCTAAAATTTACTGAAATATGCACTTAAAATATTTATAACTGAGACAGATGGAGTAAGCATGGCCCCATGAATACCAACCAAAGCATTATCATATGTGGGTATTTCACATAAAACATTTCATTTTACACTTAATAGCCAGATTCAATCCTCACCTACAGGACAGGCCTAGGTGTCACTGAGAGCAGAATCCATCTCTTCTGTACAAAAATCATCCCTTACACCAGTCATGAAAACCACTTTCTCTATGCTGAGGTTAATAAACATGATAAATCTAAACAATTAAATGAACAAAGGTTGAATCATCAACTTGGTGCAGCTCCTCTGCAATCAGTGAAGTTATATCGACTTTTATCAGCTAAACATCTGTCCCAGTATGTATGCATGAACAATTATCACACAGCAGACAATGTTAAAATGGTATTATCTTCTTGGACATGTAAAATGTTCCTATGTTAACAGAAATTATCTTATCTTTTTCATGCTGTAGGTAAGGGAGAATCTCAGAGGGAACACCACTCCCATGTGAGTGAAGCTGTTGGCTCATGTGGCATTTGCTATCTACCTTGGTTTTGTCACACTCTGCCCTCTCTTCTTTTAACTCATTGTCCATCTGGATCAATAATTTGTTTTCTTCCCTAGATGTGGAAAAGAACTACAGAAGTTAATGACCAAATTCAGAAAATGACATATTTACATGGACCTCAGATGGAATTTCAGTGCCTAATGGTGTGGTTGTCACCTTCCTGGAAGTATGTGGGCACCCTAACTGGTACACAACAACAGTGACCCCGATGCCATTCCCGTAATGTCTTCACCCTGTAGTAGGCTCATGAGCATCACAATAATGGCCTAGTTGGGACTTCACTAGGGACACCTCAGAATCACTTGCTTTTTCTACCACTCTCTAACGCATTCCCTCAAGCAATTCAGGTGACCTTACGTTTGGGAAAACCCCTGCCTGTAGCTTTCCTAAACCACAGGATACCTCACACAGTACAGTACAAGGGTGCCCCAAATCCCATGTGTGAGATGGTATAGAGTTTCAAAAACTCTTTGGCACATGCAGAACACACAGTTTATGGTATTAGCAACAACATACCAAGAGTCCTGTCCTGTATCACATAAGAAGACATTTATGACATCCATGACCAGAGCCAGAGCCTGTTTCATTCCCACCACTACAAGTGGATATCTTCCAGGGTCAGCAAGGCACCTAAATAATTCACAGACCACCATTTTTCAGAGACAATGTGTCTTCTTCCTGGAGCCCCGACATTACCAAGTGAGCAGAGGATGGAGTTGCCAAATCAGACTAGAATCTGCTTATCAGCCACCTCTGCCCTGACATCCTTTGAAACTCTCATGTAGCCTAGGTCTTCACCTGCACCCGTAAATTGAGTATGTCCTATAACGCTCCCAGCACTGAAGGCAGCTGGCTTAGGATTACCTCCAGTAAAGTGTCCTTGGCTCTGAAACAGGGCAGCTGTGCGCAAACTATATACCTACCTACTCAAAATGGTCCCTGGGCATGGGTGAACGGCCTGGGAAGACCGCTGGTCACAGTGAGCCCGGTTAACATGATGGAGGACTCTAACAGCTCATTAGCACCCACAATGGCATGCCACTGCCTGGCTTCTCCCCCAGGCACACGTGAATTTGCTGGTGTAGAGAGCATAGGGCTTGGCCAGAGTGGGTATTGGGAAATTCGTTTCACACAGATGGTTCACTGCAAGAGATGGCTGCCCTTAGACAATTTATGTAGTGTTGAAACCCCTAGAACTGTCTGAAAGGCAAAAGCCTGCAACACAGGTATGAATACTACAGCACAGATATGAATGAAGCTGTTTAGTATGTGTCCCTTCTCAGATACAAAATTTGCCTTCATGTGTACCTCCTTGATATCTGCCAAGCAAGCTCTGAGCACATCTAGCAGGACTGGGCTCCCACAAAATAGCACAGTGGCCACAAGTATCTTCCCAAAGATGATTGTACAAATGTGTATATGCACTGTGGGTAGACATACACATATAAAAAATAATTAGTCTTTTTATGGATAACTGTCGTAAAGGCACCCACCACAAACACAGAGAAATAAGGTTCAATTTCCTCTCTTGCTGCCTACTGGGGTATTAATTCCTCTCCTCCCACTTCCTATCCATTAGGATACCAAGGGGGAGAGCTTCTCCTGGAAGCTGTGTCACTGGTCAAAAAAAATAAATTTGTCTTTAGTGAGTCAAAAAGAGAGTACAAGCAGAAACATGAGTTTACGGCCTACTGCTTATGGCGCTTATCCGGGATTGGGAGAGTTGCTTGTATTTCTTGCCTGCAGGGCTCTTTCTTTATTTTTATATACAGTGACAGCATGTAAACCACCAAAGGAGTCCTGGGAGCAGGACGCCAAACATACAGCACCATTCCTTCCCCACTAACAAGTGCTTTCACCATCAGGCTATGCAGTGAGACTTTCCTGTGCAGCTAAGTCTCATTTATTTCACTCTTGTCGCCAACACAGAGTAATTTGTCTCATCCTTAAAGCCCACAGAATACATTAGTGGGGGAAAAAAAAATAAAGAAAAGAAAGAGGTAGGAGGCATGTCTATCCTGCTCAAATTGCTACTCTCTTCTAAATTATAACCTTCTTGCAGACAGCACAGATAGAAGTTAAAAACTAGTAACTCATGATAATGGCAGAGGAAACATATTAAGTTCTGTTTTCTTTATACCATGAGCAATATGCACTAAATAGAGAAAGCATATAAGTGCTGTTATTCTTATGCCTCGTACTTCACTCAGCAGAGTCCCCAAGCAGAGGTGAAGGCCACAGACTTTTTAGCTCTGTGCAAATGAACAAAAGCAGTCCCTAACCCAGTCTGTGATTCAGGTAATTCGCTGCACAGAAATCATCAGAATAAAGGGAGGGAATCAGGTAGCTGTGCACAATTACAGGCTGTTTTTACACAGATATGATGAGTCAGTTCTATCTGTGTTTGCACAGATCCAAAATCTCTGTAGCCACAGGTGGCCACCAGGCTAATCTATGTCACATGGTGCAGTCAGAAAGGAGCAGACACTGTGACCGATAATTTCACTTGGAGTTATGTGCATGTGAGTACTTTGAAATGTTTCTCCAAAAACATTCTGATGATGAAGAGGCTGTTTCTCTCAACGAGAAATTTTCCCAAGAGAACTTCTGCTTTCATCACCATTTTCAGATTCTTCTGAAAACAGCTAAGAAATCTGAACCTTGACAGCAAGGCAGAGGTTCCCAAAATTAGTTGGCTCAACTTCTCCCATTGCTAGAAGAGAGATATCAACTTAGTAGGGCAGACAAACTCGAGGCTGGAGAAATGGAGTACGCCTGATGCAACGGAGATCCTCTGGGGGGTTACTGTCATATCCCTTTCCTAATAAGCACATGTTGGGAGAAGCTGGCACCTCCACTACTCATGATAACTAAGACAACAAAGTTTTGGACTGTCCATCATAAATTGTTGTTTGATACTGTTTTTTAATGATTAACATAAAAGTGGAATGAAAACCCAAACTTTTCTTGCACATAAAAGAGAAAGGTTTCATTTTTGGCAAATTAAATACTGGGGGTCTGGTTTTAGTGAAACCTATGTCCAGTTGTGTGAAAAATTTTCAGGAGAACTTATAAAAATCTATCAAAGTTGATAGGAAATAACATTTTCTTATCATAACAACACTTGGAAAAGGAGACGTAATATTTCTTATTACTACTGCCAAGGGAGCGCTTTGTTATTTAGTCATCACCAGCACCGACAATCTTGTAATGTAAAGTGCACAACTCAGGAGACTAAGACTAGCAGTAAAATGCTCTAGTGGGACTGTATCAGATCACTTAATGAAGATGTGCCACATTTGTCTTGTTCTCTTACCTCTTTGTTTCACTAAGTCTATCAAACATTCTCCATGTCCCTCTTTCTGCAGAGCGCGAGGACTTAGTACTAAGCTGCAGGACTGGACTGCATTAAAGTCACACAGGCTGAACTTTCTCTTCTGGCCATGCCCAAGCCCTTTTGTACTAAGAGCAGCAGAAAGTTCAGGTGAGCTAATCTGTTTGAATTTTGAGCTTCTCCACCTAGATGGATCAACCAGATGTGCAGCACATTTGGAACATTCTGAACAGAAGAAATAGGACAGCTATAGCCTTAATCCCCCATATGCTGCTTATGGTGAATGAGTAACAAAATAGAAGGTGAGGCAGCAATCGGCAATGCTGTATAGGATCTACAGAAAGAAATCACCAAGATGGTCCTTGTCAATAGAGAGATCAAAAAACATTTTTGAGAGCAGACTTCAACAAATGCCCCCTATGGAGTAAACCCCTCCTCTAAATGCTCAGATCCCATTATACTTCAAAATACATATCAGAAGCTGTCTGAGTGATGAGACACCACAGCAGAGTTACAAAGTCAACTTTTCAAAATGAGTGTAAAAAATCAATTTTCTCTTCTGTCAGAAACCTGATGGATAACAGTCAGTTTTATATTTTAATGGAAAAGCTTTTATAAATAACACGTTAGTTTGGGATGAATAAATAGATCCATAACAGAAGGAGTCACTGGATCAAGAAAAAGAGGTTTGTAACAGATCATTTTAGACAAGAAAAGACTTAAAAGTGGCTTGATCTAAACATAAAAACATAAAATTGCTTATTACGAAAAATAAAAGGTTAATGATATATAGAAATATCTGCAAATTTGATACCGTATAAATTACTGAGTTTACAAAATCAGGAAAGTACAATCCACCCTGCATTTGATATTAAAAAGCTGCTTCAGTTTGTCATGTAGGACAATCCCTAGAAATTAGGATAACCAGAAAAGTATCCATTCTATATCTAACAAAATTGTATTCAAGAAATCTAACAGCAATCATAAAATTAAATACTTAATGACTGCAGAGCTGTAAACCTATATAGTTCTGATTTTTTTTTTAAATAAAAAAAAATTAAAAACTAGGAAAAAAAGACACAAATTATTATGAATTCCCAAATGGACACTGTTTCCCCAGCTT
>VYZW01035841.1:5460-29975 GCA_013401315.1 Balaeniceps rex
CTGAGGGAGCTGGCTGATGTCATTGCGAGGCCATTCTTGATTATTTTTAAAAGGTCTTGGTGAGTGGGAGAGGTTCCGGAGGATTGGAAGAAAGGCAGAAAATGGAAATATGCCAGAGAATGGAATAGAAAAAGGCAGAAAAAGGAAAGCCGGAAATGGAAAATGTCACTGCTATCTTCAAGAAAGGCAAGAAGGAGGATCTGGGAAACTGCGGACCAGTCAGCCTCACCCTGATCCCTGGGAAGATGATGGAGCAAATAATCATTGAAACNAGAAAAGAAGGTGATTGGGAGTATGGATTTACAAAAGGGAAAGCATGCCTGATGATAGCATTCAATGAGATGACTGGCTTGACAGATAATGGGAGAGCTGTGGATGTTGTTTTTCTTGACTTTAGCAAGACTTCAGACACTATCTGCCGTAACATCCTCATAGACGAAACTGGCTGAACTGGCAGGCACAATGACCAGCTGGTGATCAGTCAGTGGTGGTGTACCCATGAGGTCAATAAGGAAGGCCAACAGCATCCTGGGCTGCATTAGGAAGAACATCAACAGCAGGTTCAGGGAGGTGAGCCTTCCCCTCTACTCAGTACTTGTAAGATACATCTGGAGTGCCATGTTCTCTTCTGGGCTCCCTAGTATGAGGCAGATATGGATAAACTAGAGAGAGTCCAGCAAAAGGCCACTAAGGTGATCCAGGGACAGGAACACCTCCATATGAGGAAATGCAGAAAGAGCTGGGACTGTTTAGCCTGGAGAAGAGCAATGGACTTCGCTGTATTTCAGTTTGTGCATGTTGCCTCTTGTCCTTTGACTGGGCACCACTGAGAAGAGTCCATTTAAATGTAAGAAAAATCTCTGCCCTCTCCCTGTCCCCCTCCACCCCATATTACACAGATAAAGAAGACAGAGCCAGACTCTCCTCGGTGGTGCCCAGTCAAAGGACAAGAGGCAACAGGCACAAACTGAAATACAGCAAAGTCCATTTAAATGTAAGAAAAATCTTACTGTTAGGGTGATTGAACACTGGAACAGGTTGCCCAGAAAGGTGGTGGAGTGTCCATCCTTGGAGATAGCCAAAACACAACTGGACAAGGTCCTGAGCAGCCTGCTGTAGTTGACCCTGCTGTGAGCAGGGGGGTTGAACTAGACAATCTCCAGATGTCCCTTCCAACCTCAAAGATTCTGTGTATTTCTATTTCTTTCTGTAATCCACATTTTTTGTCTGTTTATGTGCATAGATCCCTCAAAGTTTGGGCATAAGTGGTGATTTTGTAGTAAAATTGGGCAAAAGTATACATAAACATATACACCGGTTACTCTGCACTTCAAATCTCTTAAATTTGGTCTACTGTGTGAAATACATGCAATTTTATATTTGCAGTTTTTCAGTTCTGGTATGTATTTTGCGATTCTGGCATTTTTTCATAGCAAGTTTCATGTATGCCCATAAACTAAGACGTTTATCATACATGTAATTATTATAGTTAGGAATAATAAAAAAATAGTGGACTACAGACATAAAAATGGTATTAATTCAACAATTTCTGGTCATAAGATTTGTATGGAAACATTTAAAAGACAAACATGAAAGAAAGGGCTAAAGAAGAAAGATTGAACTGTGCTTCTGTTGCATTTCATTTCTCTGGTGGCTGAAGTGACAATGCAGAAAAAAACCATGGATGTAAACTGCACTTTTATTTTTTTTCCTGCAGATGATGAGATGGGGTGGGATGGAGGTGCCACTTTCTGTAAACATAGGTTGGCATAATTTGTAAGAGATTTGGAGAAGAAACACTGAGTCGTACCAGTTCTTATCCCTGCGCTGACAGGGTGCAGAGAATGGGCAAATGGAGTACCCTTTCCCTCTTGAGGAAGAGCCTTAGGGTAAATTCTTAGAGCACACTGAGGTACCTCTTGTCTTTCCTCAGACCTAAGCTCCTTGACTTCAAGGTCACTGCTGAAGAGAAAAGGCACAGAAGAGTGGGCACATGCAATTGGAAGGACACTAGGAGTGAGGGTCAAAGGAGAAATCTGTCAGTCACCTGCAAGGACCAGTTTTAAAACTGTACAGGCACACACTGAGCAGCCTGAAGTGTGTATGAACAGGTGAATTCAGTACTCTGGTGCGTGTGAAAGACATAGAAATGATTTGCATCTAAGGATGAAGAAAGATTAAAAATAGTAGTCAAATATTTTTGCAGAGGTGGAAGAATTGACTGCAGGAGTTTGCCAAAACTGGGTTAGAAAACCACATGGAGTTCCTTTTTAAAAAAGGAAATGCTCAACAAATTAATTCAGAATTTGCTCAAAGGCATTGAGGTGAAGGAAGCAGAGGTTTGGAGAAACAGTTTGGACCATCTTAGAATATTCCTGTTGTTCAGGTTTGAAGATAAGATGGTGGTGCATTAGAAGGCAGGTATATGAGCTAAAGGGCTGGATGAAAGAGTGGATAAAGCTTAAGGAGAAGTGCAAGAGGGATAGCAAGCTGGGTGCGCATAATGAGATTTGGTCTAAAAATAAAAGTGGTAGAACAAAAAAAATGCTCTATTACCTTCAATGCAAGTGACAACAGGTAGCATTGTTTCCTTGATTTTTTTTTATTTATTTATTTTGCCATAACCTATTTATGGTTGCCTTAAAGTGAGTACGTAACTCTTAATACTTCTGCCTGACAGATCCCCCCATCATGTTACATAGAAATGATATTAAAATTGAAATTCAGTGGCTTGTCTTCTGTAGCTACAGTTCTGGGCAATAACAAAAATGCTGCCACCAGTAAGTATTCTTTGCCGGGGAGAGTGGGAATTAAAGCTAGAGTGGACAGAAATAAGATAGGCAATGAACAGAGGAATGGCTGAAAAAGTTTTGAAGACAGACTTCACTACCTCATTATTTCTAATCCAAATCTGTTACAATGCTTCTGTTGCAGGTAATTCATAGTAGACTCAATTTTGCTTGTTCTTTTGCCCTTCATTTAACAGTTCCCTAGAAGCACATTCACTTTTTTTATTTGGGAAATCTTATTAAAATAGGAAGTTTAAACAAACAAACAAAAAATGTTGCTGATACTTTAAAAATGGCTCATTAGAAATTAATGGAAAAACCTTCTGTCATTGTTAGCTACAGATTAGATGTTTCATGCATTGGCAGTGTCTAATACATGCACAAAGGAACAAAATTTAGAAACGATTATGGGCATTGCTGCTGACATATCCTGTTGAACCATGGAGAATGGGTAATGAACAGTTCCACATAAAAAGACAGGATGTAGATCCCCATTCTCTTTACTACAAAATCTGGTTTTTTTTTCCTTTGATTTGAAAGGTCATTAGTAAAACTTACATGTTGCACTTGTTAGAACAGAACAGTTTCATCAGTTTCATAGGTATTGTTCCTTTTACCTACCTTCTTAAGGAAATTCTAAAGTGGTTAAGAGTCAAAAGTTTTGTAAATGAATTGTGTCAACTTTAATGCCAAGGTGTTACCTGTGCGTATTTTGTACTGAAATAACTTCCCAGCCAAAACAAAAGCAAGGTTTAATCTTCAATTATGAGGCATTTTCTTTTGAAGTAGAGAAAGATTTTTAGACATAGCAGTCACAATTTCCTTATTACTAACAGTGTACAAGACTATTGTGCAGACAGCATTTTCTCTGTTTTGGGAGATAAGAGGGAGAAAATGAAGCCTGACTATATATTTAGTTGTGGTGTAGGTTGAATACATTTTAGTTATGTCAAGCAGTTCAGTAGTGAAATACTATCTAACCCAGACAGCATTGATTTTCATCAGTGGTGCGCAGATATCTTAGATGAGTAGATTATATTACTGTCATTAGGTCACTGGGGTGATGAACATAACATATGTGAAAAAGAATTCTGCAAGACTATTAACAGAATAGAGTAAAATCTAGCATATGTGAAACTGGCAGTATATGACCTATAGCTAATGGAAGTAAAAAGAAAGGGAGTTCTGTTTTGTTTTGGTTTTCCATTTAAGATGTGATAAAACAAATTAATGTAAGACTCTTTTAAAAAAAAATTTTTTTTTTAAAGATTGTGCTAGCAACTACTAAATTGGTTTTGGAGAAGAATATAATTGTATGTTTGGAAAATATATGTTTGAAAAAGTATGAACTATTCAGCTAAAGCAGTTCCATCTTTGACATGATTACTCATATATGATAGTAAAATATGAAATATATGTACACATGTACAAATTATGTGAAATGGTTCTACTATAAGTAAACTATACACAATACATAATTAGAAAATCAACATTGTCTTCCCTACCACTAGTTTCTATGGGTAATCAAATTTTAGTTAATAGTATTTTTGGGTTTGTCTGGGATTTAAACTGCTATGTTCTGTTAGATCAATAGAAGTATTATAGGAAAGTTTATTTAGACTGCAATTACAGATAGTACACTACTAGAGGTCATCTATAAAGCAGTGCTCGCTCTTCAGCAAGCAGACTAGTGCAGAATCTGTAATTATCATATTTGCTTCCACCAAATGCCAGTTTGGATGTGTGAAAAAAAAATCTATCACAGTTATAGTAGGAAGCCTTTATCTTTGAAGGTCAAAAGTAGAGAAAAGGGAGCACAAATATAAAAGTCACACCTCTCTATGAGCATCCTTAAGTATTATGTGTATCTCTTAGACTTGTTCATTCACTGTCTGGAAGGGTCAGTCATAAAATTTTCATAGGTTTGCTCTATTGAAATAACTCAGTGAAACAGCCACAGTAGAAAGTTGGATTGTATATGTTACAGTAGGTATCAAATGTAGATAAAGGCATAACTGACTCTTGGAGACCAATTTAAAATAATTTTTGTTATTTGCTTTTATAGCTTTATATCAGAACAATAATCTTTTTAAGGACAAAGCTATTTTTGAAAGGCTGGTTGCCAGGACATGACAAGTTGAATTTTGTTTTGTAACAGAATCTGTAGTTAGGGAAATACCTACCTCATCTTGTGACTGCAGTATTTGAGCAGCATATTTTTTTTTTTTTTAACATTGAGAAATACTGTCTGAGTTGAATTTAAAAATGCTTACTTTGCTCTTTTTCTATTGTTTATATGCTTGGAAGTGGTGGCACTCCTTTGTAAAATATTTCATGAGTTTACTTAAATAATTCTTCTTAGGCAAACTTAAGCAAGGCCTGTGTTAGGTGATCTTTGGTAAATTTAGTTGTGGCAAAATGGAATGTTACTGCCTCATATGGAAGTTCATATGGAAGTTACAATCCTCATATGTGACTGGGTGAATGGTAAGAGATTATAATTTGGCATATTAGCTTAAATCATTAATGAATGATTATTTGTGCAAAACGATTTCTCTTTTCTTTCTGTTATTCTGATAACAAATGTGAGAACAGAGGCATCCTTGCTTCTTAATCTTTTTCTAAAAATATTTTCTAGACTGCCAGTACTGATGATGACAAACTCTGTAGCCATTCCAAATGTTCTATTTCATATAGTCTTGTCCAGGTTTTGGCTGGAATAGAGTTAATTTTCTTTCTAGTAGCTGGCATAGTGCTGTGTTTTGGATTTAGTAGGAGAAGAATGCTGATAACACAGTGATGGTTTAGTTGTTGCTAGGTAGTGCTTACACTAGTCAAGGACTTTTCAGCTTCCCATGCTCTGCCAGGTGCACAAGAAGCTGGGAGGGGGCACAGCCAGGACAGTTGATCCAAACTGACCAAAGGGCTATTCCATACCATATGACATCATGCTCAGTATATAAACTGGGTGAAGTTGGCCGGGGGGCAGCGATCGCTGCTCAGGGACTGGCTGGGCATCGGTCAGCGGGTGGCGAGCAATTGCATCATGCATCACTTATTTTGTATACTCTTGTGGTGGTTTGCCCCTGGCTGGATGCCAAGTGTCCACCAGAGCCACTCTATCGCTCCCCTTCTCAACTGGACAGGGGAGAGAAAATACAATGAAAAGCTCGTGGGTCGACATAAGAACAGGGAGATCACTCAGCAATTACCATCACGGGCAAAACAGACTCGACTTGGGGAAAATCAGTTTAATTTATTACTAATCAAAACTGAGTAGGGTAATGAGAAATAAAACTAAATCTTAAAACACCTTGCCCCCACCCCTCCCTTCTTCCCAGGCTCAACTTCACTCCTGATTTTCTCTCCCTCCTCCCCACCAAGTGGTGCAGGGGGACAGGGAATGGGGGTTGTGGGTCAGTTCATCACACATCGTCTCTGCCACTCCTTCCTCCTCAAGGGGAGGACTCCTCACACTCTTCCCCTGCTCCAGCGTGGGTTCCCTCCCATGGGAGACAGTCCTCCGTGAACTTCTCCAATGTGGGTCCTTCCCACAGGCTGCAGTTCTTCACGAACTGCTCCAGCGTGGGTCCCTTCCACGGGGTCACAAGTCCTGCCAGCAAACCTGCTCCAGCATGGGCTCCTCTCTTCACGGATCCACAGGTCCTGCCAGGAGCCTGCTCTGGTGCGGGCTTCCCATGGGATCACAGCCTTCTTCGGGTACATCCACCTGCTGTGGTGTGGGGTCCCCCATGGGCTGCAGGTGGATATCTGCTCCACCGTGGACCTCCACGGGCTGCACAGGGACGGCCTGCCTCACCATGGTCTTCACCACGGGCTGCAGGGGAATCTCTGCTCTTGTGCCTGGAGCACCTCCTCCCCCTCCTCCTTCACTGACCTTGGTGTCTGCATAGTCATTCCTCTCACATATTCTCACTCCTCATTCCAGATGCAGTTTGTGCTGGTTTTTTGTTGTTTTTTTTTTCCTCGTTCTTAAATATGTTATCCCAGAGGCGCTACCACTGTCGCTGATTGGCTTGGCCTTGGCCAGCGGTGGGTCCGTCTCGGAGCCAGCTGGCATTGGCTCTATTGGACATAGGGGAAGCGTCTAGCAGCTTCTCACAGAAGCCACCCCTGTAGTGCCCCCCGCTACCAAGACCTTGCCATACAAACCCAATACAACTCTTTTATCATTATTACTATTATTATTACTACTATTATTATTATTGCTACTAGTACTACTGTTATGATTTTCCCTTCCTTTTCTGTCCTATTAAACTGTCTTTATCTCAACCCACGAATTTTACTTTTTTTTTTTTCCCCCCACCGATTCTCTTGCCCATCCCACTGGAGAGGGGGGCAAGTGAGCAAACAGCTGTGTGGTGTTTAGCTGCCTACCAGGTTAAACCACAGCAAGGCTCCTTTGAAAATCTGAGTTTATAATATTGAAATTAGCATTGTGAGAGTTGTTCACATGCTAAATGATTCACCAGATAAATTTTGTATAATTGACTACTGCTGAGTGCTGAAAATGCTTGAATAATGCTCTTAAAATGTATGAACATTGGTACTACATGGTTAAGTGATGTCCTGATGACCTGATGTGTTCTGCTATACTAAATACCACAGCTATCCTTGATTATCAGTTGTTTACAGACAGCTAATTGGTTCTAGGCATAAAGTATTCAATGCGTTCTATATTTGGAATGCAAAAAAAAAAAAGGACAATTATTTAACATGAAACCTTAATCCATTTGTTCAAAGAGGTTTTTTTTTCATGCCATCACTTCCATTCCTGGATTTGATAATTCTGTGATATCAGACTGAGCCTCCTTGGAGCTTCAGTAGACCCAAGGTAAAGATCAAGTGACAATCCTGATAGTAGCTTAAAAAATAGGCATAGAGCATGGGCGAAAAAAGCTAGTAAAGACATCTTGTTTAAATGGCAAAACTATATGCAGAGTTCAGAAGCAGTCAGAAACATGAGGGGGAGAAATATTTCTTTGTCTCATCTGTTCAAATCATTCAAATCACTATGCAGGGGTCATTTGCATAGACTTCTGAATTGGTGTGCATTACGTTCAATTATTTTTCATGTCAGATTTTCTAAATGTCTCAGCGATCTGTCTTCAGGGTTAGATTTGTATTGCTCATGCTTCATAAAATTTCAGAGTTGCAGCATGCAATCTACTACTTCATGTTGCTGTGCTAATTATTGCTAATAAAGATTAGCGATTGTAATTACCTTTACTTGTTGCCTGTGGTGGAAGGAGCAGACCAGGAAAGATCTGCTTTATTCCCCTACAGCAAAAGTACCTTCCGTTGTTAGCACTCTACCTGAAGAGTTCATTTTTCTTTTCTGTAATCGGTGCCATCTCTGTATACTAGGTGAAGAGCTTTGAGGTCAATTGACAGAGCTACTGTAGCATTGCTAAACTTTCCAAATCTAACAAATGTCTCTCCTGCAGGGGCTGTTTCCTGCTTGCAGGTGATAGCTTCTATTTTCTCACTGCAGCATTCTTCTTCCTTTCAGATTTCTTAGGTCAAAGAGGACTTGTCTCAAAATCAGTGTACTAAAACACAGTAAGAGTTACCTGTAACTCTCAGAAAATATCAGAGCAATACTAAACTGAAAAAAGGCATTGAGCTAATTTCCATATCAACTAGGCCCTTTACACTGAAATCTAGTAGAGAGGAAGAGATTTCCAAGGGGAATAGTGCTGAAGGTACCAGTTTGCATAGGTGCAGCAATAAACCCAGTACCGCCAGATTTGTCATCAAAGACTGGCATTAAATTAAGATGGAGGAGCACAAGCAAACAGGCAACTAGGGAGATGGAAGCCTTTTGCTCAGGACTCCTTCAAAGATCAGAGTCTTCCAGATAGTTGATGCAGTCAACATCTGAGCTCTAACAGATTAACTTTATGTTACATCAGCTTCTTGGACACAGCACGACAACCAATACCCTCTGATTCTTGAAAGAATGAAATACTACTTTTTTCTCTACCGAAGCAATCAGTACCATCCAAGATACTGGAGGTAGATCCTTTACTTACTGTTCACTGTAGCATTGATTTGCTGATGCTGTGTTTTCACAAATGAAAGTTTTTCTGTCTGGCAGACTTGATCTTTGGAGAAATGTTGCCTGTTAAAAAGGATGCAAAATTATGTATTTTCCCCCAGATTGCTGGATGGAGTCTTGAGTTACCTTGTTGCTGTTGTACTGATTGCTTTTGTTCCAGTGTGGGATGAAGGACACATAGGCAAAGCATGCAGCTCTTGATGTTAGTGACAACAGATGGTAAGATATTTGCATTTGGTCAGGAACAGAAGGAAGTCTAAAGCAGGTTTACTTAATAGATGATGTTACTCAAAAGAGCAGCTTCACATGTTGGAATGCATAGACACCCAATATGGGGGTGTGCAGTAATGCAAGAAATTAATGCTGCTACTCAGAAAATCGTTTTACACACTGAACACAAATCTAGACAGATCTTTCTTTCTCTTCACCCTGTGTTGTGTGTTAATAAGCTGCATTCCAAAATTTTCACATGACTATGGCACCCTTCTGATATAACTTGGGGAATTTAGGAGAAGGAAATTCGTATTTTTTTAAGGGATGATTTGGTATTTTTTAATGTTTTTATAATTTCTTTTAAAAATCTTGAACATGGTAAGTAGTTTTTCCTAACACCCTAGACAATAGCCACAACTGTAAAGCAAAAATAATTAAAAAAATACTCCCAAAACATGGAAAAGTTTTTATTGTAATTTTTAATGATTTCCTACTGCATCTAAAATAGCAGTTTCAGGAAGTAAGACTGGTGGGAAGGTACTTTACAAACTGTTTACTATGTGGTCATGGTCTATGAACAAGACTGTTGATACCAAACCGTATCGTATTTTCTGGTTCCAAGCCCTATGACCTGGGTGACAGTAATAATGCTCAGTTTTGCTTGTTTTGCTGTCTTCCTTAATTAAAAGTATTCAAAGCATTCATCCTTCTAATGAGACTGCCCTCTAGTGACAGTTTTACTGGTGATTTTTAATTATTGTAATGTTTCCCAGCTGAAACAGGAAACAATTTAATTTCATCTGGCATTGTAGATAGGAGGATTTGCTGCAAAATCCTTCTTGAGATAAATATGCAAATAGTTTGATTGATCTGAAAAGGAACTAGGTGTACTTCATATCTGTGGTCCAGTAGTCTGAAAGTGGCATCAAGTCTGAAGTAAGATGTATCTTGTATTTTGGTTTAGACAAATGTAAAAAGAAAAAAAGCTGCATTAAAAAAATTGGAAGTTGAAAGTTGAAGTACCCTTTGTAAGACATAAAATTCTGTTTCCTAAAACAGAAATGTTTGCATTGCAGGTGAACTAGAGCTTAAAGTAAAAGCTGAAATACAGCTTGCTATCTTATTGAGCTGAATGTTACTGTGTGATTGTGTGAACTTATTACTTCAAATAGAGGATTAAGGAAGAAATATCTGGAAAACAAGCAAATACAAGTTTGTCTATGTGTTCCTCTAAAACATTTTTTTCTTTGTGTCATGTCCCTGAATACACAGATTATTATGAATAAATTTTAGTTATTACTACCAAAAGGAAGAATGTGAGCAGAGGATTATGGGAGCAAAATAGAATAGAGAAAATATGTCCTAAAAAATGAGAAAAAGGACAAGGATAAAAAGGCTGAAGCAATTAAATTGGAAGGGAAATAAAACTGCCTAAGCCCTCCGAAGTTTTTCTGTAAGCATCAAACACGCAAAAGGCACACTGATAACACAGTAGCAGAAGTGTAATCTTTTTACATCTCTTTCTGGCAATGTACCTCCCAAATCCTTTTTCTCTAGTTTGGGGTCAATATCCACTTCTATTTCTAGCTTTAAGAGCAAGCCATAGGGGTTCAGCGTGCTTGTATTTGGAAATTTTGTTTATTTATTTGTATGGTACTTCATGTTTTCTATGTAAATCCTTCTGATTTCTAATTCAGAAATCTAAAAGCAGAAAAAGAAGTATCAGTCTGTCTTCAGAATGAGAAAACACAAATAGCGCTTTTAACATGTACATCAGGAATATATTCTAAAAGTAAGGTCTAGCTTTTGAAAATGGTAAAAACTAAGGAGAAAACAAGCAGTTACCATGGAGCCTTGTGGTTATGGTATACTTTGAGTAGGACATGATGAAAATGAACAGTTACCTACCTAGACTTGTGCAAAGCATTTGACACTGTCCTGGACAGCATCCTTGTCTCTAAATTGGAGAGACATAGATTTAACAGGTGGACCACTCGGTGGATAAGGAATTGGCTGGATGGTCACACTCAAAGAGTAGTGGTCAACGGCTCGATGTCCAAGTGGAGACTGGTGACGAGTAGCATTCCTCAGGGGTCAGTATTGGGAGCAGGGCTGTTGAACATCTTTGTCAGTGACATGGACAGTGGGATTGAGTGCACCCATCAGCAAGTTTGCCGACGACACCAAGCTGTGCGGTGTGGTTGACATGTTGGAGGGAAGGGATGCCATCCAGAGGGACCTCGACAGGCTTGAGAGGTGGGCCCATGTGAACCTCATGAGTTTCAACAAGGCCAAGTGCAAGTCCTGCACCTGGGTTGCGGCAATCCCAAGCACAAATACAGGCTGGGCAGAGAACGGATTGAGAGCAGCCCTGAGGAGAAGGACTTGGAGGTATTGGTTGATGAGAAGCTCAACATGACCCGGCAGTGTGCCCTTGCAACCCAGAAAGCCAACTGTACCCTCGGCTGCATCAAAAGAAGCGTGACCAGCAGGTTGAGGGAGGTGATTCTGCCCCACTACTCCACTCCAGTGAGACCCCACTTGGGAGTACTGCTTTCAGCTCTGGGGTCCCCCAACATAAGAAGGACATGGACCTGTTGGAGCGAGTCCGGAGGAGGGCCACGAAGATGATCCGAGGGCTGGAGCACCTCTCCTATGAAGACAGGCTGAGAGTGCTGGGGTTGTTCAGTCTGGAGAAGAGAAGGCTCCAGAGGGACCTTATAGCAGCCTTCCAGTACCTGAAGGGAGCCTACAAGAAAGCTGGAGAGGGACTTTTTACAAGGGCATGTAGTGACAGGACAAGGGGTAATGGCTTTAAACTGAAAGAGGGTAGATAGAGATGAGATCTGAGGAGGAAATTCTTCACTGTGAGGGTGGTGAGGCACTGGAAGAGGTTGCCCAGAGAAGTTTTGGATGCCCCATCCCCGGAAGTGTTGAGGGACAGGTTGGATGGGGCTTTGAGCAACCTGGTCTAGTGGAAGGTGTTCCTGCCCATGTGATACAAATACTACTGGATATTCAGTCCATGACACAAGACTAGACCTAGTCTGAAGTAAATTATGCAAAACATACTGTTGTGAAAACATATTGTTGTGGTTTAGCCCCTGTTGGCAACCAAGCACCACACAGCCGCTCACTCACCCTCCCTCCCCGGTGGGATCGTGGAGAGATACGGAAGGGCAAAAGTAAGAAAACTCGTGGGTTGAGATAGGAACAGTTTAATAATTGAAATAATATAATAATAATAATAATAATTGTAATGAAAAGGAGAACAATGAGAGAGACAAACAAAAGCCAGTGGGGGGAAAAAAAGTGATGCAACCACTCACCACCTGCCGACCGGCACCCAGCCAGTCCCCGAGCAGCGATCGCTGCCCCCCCACCAGTTTGTATACTGAGCATGACGTCATATTGTATGGAATATCCCTTTGGTCAGTTTGGATCAACTATCTTGGCTGTGCCTCCTCCCAGTTTCTTGTGAACTTGTCAGAGCATGGGAAGCTGAGAAGTCCTTGACTAGTGTAAACACTACTTAACAACAACTAAAACATCAGTGTGTATCAACATTATTCTCATACTAAATCCAAAACACAGCACTATGCCAGCTACTAGAAAGAAAATTAACTCTATCCCAGCCAAAACCAGGACACATATATAGTGTTTATGTTGGGTCTGCACCAACTCTTTTGCTTCACACATCATCTCTATTTGTGCCATACGATGGGGGCATAGCCTTTGGCTCCTTTCTTTCCTCTGTGTCATCCCGGCATGGAATGACATGTCCAGGATGGGCAGTGCAAAGAAGACAGCTTCTGCTTTATAGGCACAACCTATGAAGCTTGGGCACCCATCTTTATTACTTTTTTAAATGGGACTAAGGTGATGTTTTGCAACAAGAGATGGTGTTTCATTATGATCCCACTGAGAAAGGCACTCAGACTGTACATACAGTATCACTAGACTGCCATATACTGGAGCTAACACTATAAAGAAGATGAGAGTATATAAACTAATATCCCTCCAGGGAACCCCCAGTTGTGCAGCATCAAATGGGCCTCCCATCAGGGCCAGCATGCCATGCAGAGCCTGTCTATGGAAAGATTATCCTATTCTGGTTACTTGAGCTCTTACAGGATCTTCGTACAAGAAAACAACTCACTTCATTGTTGCTACTGTTAAATAGAAAGGATGTTTACATGAGAACTTGTTGTTGCAGTCTTAGATAAAGGCAAGGACACACAGCTAGTGCAGTCACATGTACAGAGACTCCTCTGTTAAAATTAGCCAGCAAAGTTTATCCAGTGGTCAAGGCTAGTGGTCAAGGGATGCACCAAACACAACAGAGACTACAAAGCCAAGCTCTACATGCTACCTGGCACAGCACAGTACATGCCTACTCAGGTTAACTGTAGCATGGATCACTAATGCCTTGATGCGCAATGGGATTCCAGTCTGGATCACTACAGATGCCTTTGCAATGGTGTGCTACATGTCTTTTGCAGAAGTTCTTGATACTTTCTTTCATTAGTAGAACATGAATTGCTGAAATGTGAGGCTTGGATTAGTATCCTACTGCTTAAACAACTTCCAGCACTCAGTAATATTCACATTCCTACTGCACTAATGGACAAACACTAGCAATATATGGTTCCTTTTAGATATTAGCAATGGCTATTGGGATCAAACTCTAGTTTATAATCATTCAGTGCTTTCGCTTCACTATTATTGAATAGATAATACATGAAGCATCAGTTGGTCAAGTTACGTAAATAGTTTGAAAAGTAATGTATTCAAAATAAATAATAGATTATTTCACAGATAGTGTTAACTTACGAAACGTGTTGACTTGCATAGTATTCAACAACCTTCATACAGCATATGAACAGAGGAGAAGAGTGAAAGTTGTTTCAGCCAGTTTAACGAGGTATCTTAGGACATACTCAGTGTAGATTTTACTGTAGCATTCTTTTACAGATTAATTTGATTTCTGAGGTGTAACGGCAGCAAGGGCCATTGCATTTACAGTTCATGCACTGTATTATTAGTCATTGTACTACTACATGTATTTTGCATTACACGATGCAAACTTCTCAGACACTTAGAATGATTAGGCATGCAGAGTTCATCTGTGCATGTCTGTTATTGCCTGGTACCATTACCCACGTAATTAGTCTATGCTTTCTTAGCCCCCACTTCAGATTCAACCTGAAGACTGCAGGTGGTGCATATACTTCCCATAAGAAAGCATCTACATCTTTGTTAAATTAAGAAATTGTAGGTGTATGTATGACAAAGATAACAATTTTGTTTTCCTTCATTTCAGCTTCCCATCATTATTCTGACAGCTGATAAAGGCAGATGGAATTTATTTTATAATTTAATTTTGGAATTGATATTCACCTATCAATTTACTTTGTGAAAGACAAATTGCTCTTCACTCAGTTATTGATTAATCCTTTGGAGAAAAGTGAGAGGGGAAGAGGTGATATTTCTTCCTGTGTGGCCACTTTCTTGCTGTACACATTTACACAGTTCGGAAAGATACTTACCATTTGGTCATGGCAGACATGAGTGTATTGAGGAATCAAAACCACTGGGTAATGGATGAGCTTCTTGACTATTTCTTCTTTTGTTTAATCTTTTTATGCCCTGAACTACTACTTCAAAATCATACCAAGTTATTTTCTATTTCACTGCTAAAGAAACTTCCCATTGTTAGGTTGACAGCCCAAGGAGCTGAACTTACCGACTAACCACAGCAGTGGTGGTTTAATACCACTTCCTTGCACTGAATTGAGAAGATGAGAGGATAGTTCAGTCTCTGTGCTCAAATTGATAACTGAATTTACAAAAAGTGGTGGTGACTATTACAGTAATTGTGATAATGAAGGATGATACTGTAATCATCTCCATGATATTTGAAAAGTCATGACAGTCAGGTGAAGTCCCCCATGACTGGAAGAAGGGAAACATTGTGCCCATTTTTAAAAAGGGTAGAAAGGAGGACCCTGGGAATTACAGACCTGTCAGCCTCACCTCTGTGCCTGGCAAGATCATGGAACAGATCCTCCTAGAAGCAATGCTAAAGCACATGGAGGACAGGGAGGTGATTCGAGACAGCCAGCATGGCTTCACCAAGGGCAAGTCCTGCCTGACTAACCTGGTGGCTTTCTATGATGGAGTAACTGCATCAGTGGACAAGGGTAAAGCAATGGATGTCATCTATCTGGACTTCAAAAAGCCTTTGACACGGTCCCCCACAACATCCTTCTCTCTAAACTGGAGAGATATGGATGTGATGGGTGGACTGTTCGGTGGATAAGGAACTGGTTGGATGGTCGCAACCAGAGGGTAGTGGTCAACGGCTCGATGTCCAAATGGAGACTGGTAACAAGTGGTGTTCCTCAGGGGTCCGTACTGGGACCAGTGCTGTTTAATATTTTCATCAATGACATAGACAGCGAGATCGAGTGCACCCTCAGCAAGTTTGCAGATGACACCAAGCTGAGTGGGGCAGTTGACACGCCTGAGGGACGGGATGTCATCCAAAGGGACCTGGACAGGCTGGAGAGGTGGGCCTGTGCAAACCTCATGAGGTTCAACAAGGCCAAGTGCAAGGTCCTGCACCTGGGTCGGGGCAACCCCCGATATCAATACAGGCTGGGAGATGAGGGGATTGAGAGCAGCCCTGCGGAGAAGGACTTGGGGGTACTGGTGGATGAAAAGCTGGACATGAGCCAGCAGTGTGCGCTTGCAGCCCAGAAGGCCAACCGTATCCTGGGCTGCATCAAAAGAAGCGTGGCCAGCAGGTCGAGGGAGGTGATTCTGCCCCTCTACTCGGCTCTGGTGAGACCCCACCTGGAGTACTGCGTCCAGCTCTGGAGCCCTCAGCACAAGAAGGACATGGAGCTGTTGGAGTGAGTCCAGAAGAGGGCCACGAAAATGATCCGAGGGCTGGAGCAGCTCTCCTACGAGGACAGGCTGAGAGAGTTGGGGCTGTTCAGCCTGGAGAAGAGAAGGCTGCGGGGAGACCTTAATGCGGCCTTTCAGTACTTAAAGGGGGCCTCTAGGAAAGATGGGGACAGTCTTTTTAGCAAGGCCTGTGGTGACAGGACAAGGGGTAATGGTTTTAAACTAAAGGAGGGTAGATTTAGGCTAGATATAAGGAAGAAATTTTTTCCAATGAGGGTGGTGAAGCACTGGAACAGGTTGCTCAGAGAGGTAGTGGAGGCCCCATCCCTGGAATCATTCAAGGTCAGGTTGGACGGGGCTCTGAGCAACCTGATCTAGTTGAAGATGCCCCTGCTCACTGCAGGGCGGTTGGACTAGATGACCTCTAAAGGTCCCTTCCAACCCAAAGCATTCTATGATTCTATGATTCTAATAATGAAGGATGTCTTAGTATTTCTTAAAGGCAAAGCTGAAAGTCATATCTGAGCTACTGACATGTCATTTTTGATTGGGGCAGCACCTAAGCACAATTAAATATATGTATTTTTACTTTATTTTTAACTTAAGAATTATAACTTAATAAAGAGTTGCTCAGGACAAATGCAAGCAACAAGACATGCCACTCCTAAAAAAATGATGGTTCCCTAAGCTGAGATACTGCAGTACTTTCACAGTGTCCAGCACTCCTTAGAGCAGTCAGGTAGACCTTGGGGATTGGTTGTACACCTGCACTGAACTATATGATTCAGTTCAGGAGCTTGAAGTAAAAAGCACTGGTGTGGAAAAGATCCTCCTGTTACTCACATTAACCAAAATTTTCTGGCACACCTCAGAAAAGGGCAATGAGTGAGCTAGGTTATAACACAGCATTTTTATTTCAGGAGTTAATTGGTCCTGCCTTCTTAACCACAGCAATAAAAGAAATAGGAATTTTAGTCTTTGCCATTATTATCCTTTATGACTTTGTCTCAATCATTTAAAAATTCTACCCCATTGCTACTATTCATAAAGATTACTATATATGTCCCATGTTAAGAGTATGTAAAAAAAGACAGGAATAAAAACTAAGAGTACTTTTGCAATGTGGAACGGATTAAGCAACTAGTTTCATCCTCAGTCTTGGGTGTTTCCCTGTCACAGCACACTTCCTTCTCCAGGGCTGCCAGCTGCAGCCTGGCTGTGGCGCCCAGCTCCTGCAACACAAAGGGCTATGACTTGTCAGCCAGTGACTGCAGGCAGGGAGCGGAGGACAAGGTGTCACCCCTTCCCCAGTGGGCTTGTCCCCAGAGCTGAAGCTGGAGCAGGGGAGGCAGCAGTCACTGGGCCCCAGCGCAGGGGTTAAACCAGTGACACCCAGCTCAGGCCACAGTGAAGCTGATCTATATGTGTTGGAGTTCTACACGTCACAAAGCACATTGTGGGGTTTATGTTATTAAAATGAACAATTTAAAGAAAAGAATCATGTATGATTTAATTTTGTAATGTCAATAGAAATATTTGGATTTGGTTATTGAAAATATTTATATGGATTCTGGAGGAAGGGAAATTAGTTAAAATTAAGAATTTTTACATCAACCTAAATCTTCTGCTTTTCTCATTACATGTGCTAGTGCATGCTTCCTTGCTAGTGTGTTCTTCCTCTTTTTGAAGATGTAATGAATTATTCTACTGTTTGATGGACACTTTTATTATTTAAAATTAAAATATCATTTCAACAGACTATCAAATTATTTTTGACAAATTATTTTCAACACTTTTGGCTTTTTTTTCCCCCCAAAGTTTTTCTCACAACTGATTATAAAGTATAGAACAGAAAGAGTAGGATATGATTATTCTTGATGTTTCTGATGGGTTATCTTCTCATTGCTATTCATAAAAGTTAGAAAAACAAGTATGCAATTAGGGTATGAAAGGATAAGATGCCATTTGCTTAATTGTGTAATGTAAGTCAGATGTTTTCATAGTTAATCTGGAAATATATGATGTGCACTGTTTAGGGATTTAATTTTGGTGGTTTTTTTTTCATAAATGCCAAAATTCCTATAAGAAAGACCTTATAAAAACTTCAGCTTTAGAATTTACAACTATGTGTGAATAAAGATAGTGATTTTGTTTGTTCTTAAGAGAAAATGTAAAAGACATTTTCCAGTTTATTTGCTTTCTGGAACTTAGTGCATTTCCTGCATTGTTTCTCTAATTTTATGAGTTTAGTGATGATAAAGTTATTTCAGATACCCAAAGTAACTTATATGTGTAAATATAAGTCTTTTAGATTTATATTTGGTTAGCTTTATGTAAGTTTTAGACTAAATATATGTCTTTTAGACTTACATGATTTCTAAAAAAATTCTGAATATATTCATAGTGAATGCAGCAGAGAAATTGACAGGTAATAGCAAACTTTCATGCTTAAAGAGATTTTCATTAATATGTTTGATTAATATGATAGTTTTTATATATATAACTTGCATTTTTAGATTGCTTTTATAAAACTTGTCATTATTTAAGCACCAAGTGTTGCCAAATAAGTTCAAAAAAGTTTATATAATTTCTAAATCGTTTAGGAATAAACACAAATTTGCATACAGAACATTTGCCATAATTACATTCTTCTCTTTAGAAGGCATAGGAAAACTGTAGTTGTATTTTGCTAGCATTATTAGAAATTTTTATCTGAGTTTACAAGGTGGTAAAAGAACAGAAAGAAGTTGAGCAATGACTATGTTATCTTTATGTGGTCTCATAAAAGCATACATCACTTTTTTTTTTAAATCATCTTGATGTTTCTAATGTAGTGAATGAAATGGTCATTTTGAAAAAGTTTGTTTGAGTTTTTGCCTTTTGATCAGATAATTTACAAGAATATCAGCTATAGTAGCTTAATTGATAATCCACAGTTAAAACCTCTGTTCTATATTCTATGCTTTTAATGCTCCTAACACCTCCTTACCTTGTTTAAAAAGCAGGTCTCATTAAGACAAAATGTTGTCTTGTCTCTTAAAACTGGGCCTCCAGATAGACACTTCTATATATTTTTTCACATTTAGTGAGGGCACCAGCAACTTCTTAATGATACAGGTAAGAGTACAATAAAACTATGTTACTGTCTCTTTTGCATTAATACTGATCTTTGCATCTCAGTTGGCATGAAACCAGGGTAGGACTGGCTAGTTGTGTAGCGTAGATAATTGTGTTTCAGTTATCTCCATCTGACATAATGTTCCCTGTGGCCATACAGAATAGTTTTGATGACTCAAAGGCAGTTACGAAACTCATTAGGGAAAAGAAGGGAATGGAACATGTTTTATGTTTGCTTCTCTGCACCTCAGTTACACCTGTAACAGTTGGACCAGATAAGAATGGAACCCCATTCTCCTAACATGAAGTGAAAGGCTCTTCATTTAATGAGCTTTCCAAGCTACAAATGGAGCATAGACAAGGTACTACATACAACCTTGGAGTAGTTCATTGGTAGTAATTTGTTCAGAACTTCATAAATGAAGTTAAGAAAAAAAAAAGAGCAGCTGTAAAACAATACCTAAAATACTTGTTCTGATCTATTGGGACAGAATGTTCTACTATGTTCGGTGTCAGTGACTTGGAGATACTTAATTTGTAATAGAGGCTCGTACTTTTATAGATTGACTGCTTTAGGAGAAAAGTAAAGTGGGTGCAGTGTTACTGTAGGTAACAGAGGGTGAGTAGTGGGTGCACTGTTACTCAGTGGGTATTGCCTCCAGATACTAAATTGATGCTACCATGTATAGCAAAAGCAGATATGTTTGTTATGCTTAAACACAGATTAACAAAACATACTTATTTGTAACTGTGTTTCCAAAAATGTGTTTTGGGTGCTGTAACTGATAAGTGAGTCCTCAGATGTGATTTCTGTCATAGTTACTTTAAGAATACCCAAATGCCTTTTGATAGTTACAAATATTTTTCTTCCCATTAAAAACATACAGTAACCTGATTTTTGAATTTTTATTGCTAAAATACTCAGGTCTTTCAAATTATAAAGTTCCTTAGTAATACTTACTTCATTTCATGTGACGTGGAAATTATACTCCATGAATGAATCACACAGAACAATAAAAATGTCAAAGAAAACACTGTGTTTGTTTTAAAGGGACCAAGTTTGCCTTTTGTGTGGCAAGCAATACCTGTGCCTTATAGAGCAGAACTACCTAATTGATTCTGCATCGAACGACCTATTTGTTATTTAAGAACAATTCCTTTTATCAGATTAGAACTATCAAGCTACATTTGAATGGCTTAATGCCCGAAATCGGTATCAATCAAAACAAGTAAGAGCTGGTATAATTTTGTATTGTCTGTTGTCCTGCAAAATAGTTGCAAATATATGTTGAATTTAATTCTACCTTCAGTGAAAGTAAGAAGAATGTCTACCTTTTAAAGCACATAGAGCCTTCTTTTATTGCAGCTAATGAGGAAATTTCCTCTGCAAAATTTGAAATCATTAGCAAATTGTTATCTTTAAATTTTTAGAACCTTCTTGTCATATTAATGTTGTAAACAAAACCAGATGTTTATCTAATTCATGAAGATAGATTCTTTACAATCAGATGTAATGTAAATTTTGGTCCAAGTTTTCTTTTCTGTGTTGTTAACAACAGCTCTTCACAAGAGCATACAAAAACCAGAAAGAATGTCATAAAAAGAGGATTCTTCTATGATTTGTCATGCCTTTGACCTCCTACCTTCTTTCTTAAAAGTGTATTAAATGCTACCTGGTGCATTTCATCCCAAACACTGAAGTACCTACTTAGTTTCACAGATATGAAAAGATGTCTTTCTAATCATAAAGTTTAAAGAAACTTACATTCAACACTTGATAATTTGTGGTGGTGTTTCAGCTTAAAGAAGATCTGGAGATGATTCTGTCAGCATTAACTAAACCAGGTGGTTCTCCAAGTGGATAAATCCTGTGATTTAGAATAACTCATTTTGCTTTTGCTCAAATAAATTGTGGGAGAAGAACCTGAAAATAACTTTTATTCATAGTGCAGTCTGATACAATTGGCAGAAAAAAGCCATGCACAGAAAAAGGGTCTTGATTTTTTTTTTTTTTAAATAGTTGGAACTGATTGGACTAAGTTGGGTTGTTTGTTTTTTTTTTCCTCCCCCCTCAGATGCATGTGTACAGCAGGGTGGACAGGGCCAGACTGCAGTGAAGATATAAATGAGTGTGATTCTGAACCATGCTTGAATGGAGCCACCTGTTATGAATCTGTTAGACAGGGACAGTTTGTATGCATTTGTCCTCCATTTTATACTGGTGACTTCTGCCATCAGCGCTTCAGTCCCTGTGAGCTGCCTTACAATCCATGCATAAACAATTCAACCTGCGTGGCACAAGTCGATGGAAATCCAATGTGCATTTGCAAAACAGGTAAGAACTGGTATAGTTAATCTTTTCTGTTGTCTGTTGTGCTGCAGAAAAGTTGCAAATATGTGTTGAATGTAATGCTATCTATCTATCTGCAGTGAAAGTAACAATGTATACCTTTCAAAGCATATAAAATCTTGATGAATTACAGCAGGTCTATCAGTTATGTTAAAAGACTGGTAAGATAGCTGTCAGTTTGCCTACTATTAATTTCTTATATTATAGTACTTATTAAATCTATGGCTGTTTAGATTCCAGCGCTCAGAATTACTGTTTCTGAGTCAATTGTTACAACAACACAGAGATAGACTTGCACCTGGCCAACAGAGCTGACAGACTAAATTGACAGACAGGCAGAAACAGACAAAATATATGCAAATTGTTAAAAGTACAAATATTGGAGCAAGTTGGAAATGGTTACTCTTCCTGCTGAGCTGTCAGGAAGGCCTGGCACATCAGGGGAGTAATCTTACCCTGCCTAATGGATAGAGTGGATTGCTCTCTGTATGCACAACAAGCAAAATCACAACAGGTGCTGACAGCTTTCCTGGGCCACGGCTTAAAAGACATGATCTCTCCCTCGATGTACAAGAACTGCTAAGGTGGAACAAAGCAACAGTTTAACTATGCAGAACATCAATATGCAATTCTGCACAGGAATTGAAGAATACATTAACTAATTAAAACTGTGGTGAAAATATAAGTAGGGAGAGTACAATTACTGAATTTGGAATTTAGGCAGGATTTTGAAGTCATTGCTTTTATACCTACACATGGTAGGGGTGTAGGGGTGTCTTAAGGACCAAGGATAGCAAATATATTAATTGCAGTGTTACACCACAATAATATTACTCATTGTTTACTGAGCTGCAAGGATGTGGAAATAATAACGTAGAAGTCAGCAGTATTTATAGCTTGGGTTTTTCACTACTAAGGTAAAGGTTACCACAAGTTGCTGAGTTTAAAAGTCACTGGGGAGGTATGCAGGTTACTTACTGAAGCAGCTTTTAGAAAAGCTGTTTTTTAAAAACAGCTTTTAATACAATGTATTGATTTTGAAACCGTTTTCAGAAATGATCTGTAGAGAGGCATGTAGTTCAAGTCTCTTCTTAACATTCCTCAGAAAACTCTTCTTTTCAAAACATTTTTGTGCACAGTTTCTCAAGAATCCAAAAAACTTGCAGCCAAGATACTCAGGGTACTTTGACAGAACCTTGAAGGATTCTTGAACCTTGCAGCTAGGAATCTTCAGAGGACTAGCAGGGGAGTTATGTGAACCAGTAACGTGCATTGCTAACAAATCTTGGAAAGTGGCAAAAAAATCTCGGTATGGAAAAGGGGTAAAAGGCATAATTCATTAACCGAGCTAATCACTCATGCTAGGAAAAATGCAACCATTTATTCAGGACTGGTATCAAAAAAGGAGAGACAGTAAAATACAGAAATTTAATTGAAAGCAGTTGATGGAGATCTATTTCCACAGTTGTCATCTTTTCCTTTATTCCCCTATTTCTGTCTACTATGTGCCTCCCTTTCTCTCCCAATAAACCTGTCACTATTACAGATCTGATCACAAAGGGCAATCACACTGACATAGCTAGATTACTCCAAGATACCTGACTTAGTACCAAATGCCACGTTGATCAAACAACCTGCCAGTAGTTAACAGCCCGGTCATTAGAAGGTACGAATCTGATTTAGGAAGAGTCATAAAATGTAGGTAGCTGTGCTTACCAAATTCTAAAGGTGATCTTTAGAAAACCATATCTGAGATGGATATAATAGGACCAGAAATCATGCTATTAACTGTGGTACTTATTCAGAAGAAAAAGAGAATATCCACTGACTACAGGGAGCTGGGATCAGGATGCCATACTAGGGCAGAGAAGACAAAAAGCTGATAGAGTATAAATTGGGCACAATCAAACTTGATGTAAGATGTTAGCCTAGGACATAATTATTACAGCAAATTGGTAGGGAGGTAATGAAGTCATGATTAGTAGTAGTATAAAGGAAAACTACGCATCTTTGTTCTTGATGTATGTTAGGAGTTAGAGTTGTCTGGTTTTGCTTTAAAGATTTTTAAAATTCTATAAATAATATAAATGTAAAACTTCCTTTTGAGGTGTCTGCCCTAGCTGTAGAGGTTTGCTTTCTGCAAGGAGATGGATTATAACATTCGTAACACAAAACTGGGCTCTTGCATTGTAGATTATGGAACAGTGTTAGACAATGAGTTTAAGTTAAGTCATCCACACAAACAGGTTAAACACTTTAAAATTGTATGCTGGTATATTCATGGTTGCAAGAATGGTGTAGGACAGGCCATTATTGCCAAAGTTTAGGAATCGCTGCAATAGAGGAGGTTTCTCAAGAAGCATACAGAAAACACCTCCTCTCATATACTTTGCCAGTAATTGATAAGAAAGGGTTTGATCAAGGCAATTGGGAGGAGATGGCTTTTTGAGCTATTATGCATATACCCAGGATTGAATCCTGCCATTAGTTTCTCCCGACATGCTACATACTAAATGCAAACCAAACAGGGGAGGAAAGGACAACTTAGGGCAAATAAATAGTAGAATGTTTTATTGCTTAATTTATCAACATGTTTTTCTGTTCTTAAAGAATTATATTCTTGGAATTAATCTTAATAATAGAAATGAAAATTTAGGGTAACAAAAGAGAAAGGTAGGAAACATGAGCAAAGCTATAGAATATAAATAATGTTGAAATATCTGTAGCTGGGCAACTGTTTGTAAATTCCCTGGAAGGTCTACATGCAAAAGATCCAAAGAGCAATTCAACTGCATACATAAGTGAACTAGAGGGTAAATAAACTGGAGGATGAACATCAGACCATACTGTTCTAGATAATGCCAAGCACAAAAGTGTTAGTTTCGTAAGGGCAACCCAAAGGGAAGACAGGACAGTTTGGTAAAAGCAGTGCAGTTTTCTGAGAACAATTGTGTTCCAAGAAAGAACACATTAGTGAAAAAGATATATTCAAAATGAAGGAAAACTGTGAGAGGGGATTGTCGTGGTTTAGCCCCAGTCGGCAACTAAGCAC
>VYZW01035848.1:0-13838 GCA_013401315.1 Balaeniceps rex
CTGTCATTTTTACGGGAGGTCTAGGTGCCTAGCTGCTATAAATAAGCATTATTTCTTTGGCTTGAAAAAAGCTCAGTGGCACCCTGTTTTTAAGGATCCCTGTAATTTGGGGGGACAGGAGGACAAATTTAAGTGGCTATATTTACATGTGGAACAATACTACCTCAGTTCTCCAAGAGTAGATTTTAGTTGTGAGTGGCTGCCCAAAGAAATACACAGCTGAAAAGAGGCAGATTCCCAGCAGATATCAATTATCTCAGCCTTGTTCACTTGAGTGGAGCTGCCAGTTTACTGCAGGATTTGCTGCAGGATGCTGGCAGAGAAATAGGGGATATAAGCAAAGACACTAGTCACTTGTTGCACAGCAGTTTGTTTGGCATGTGGCCATTTGCTACAAATTTTCCTCAAAAGCTTTACATCTTCTTGATGCACCGAGCTACTTAGTATGTTAAACTTCACGCACTTCAGTGTCCTAATAGAATTCCTTATGTAGGCAATGTGTAATGTTCTAGCTGGCAACGCACATGTTTGTAGATGTGTATACGTGTGTATAAAATCAGGAGTCAAGGGCCAAACAAGAGGAAATTGGGTTCTAGTGTTAAAATGTCAAGTTTTCAGAATCTGCATAGAGGTGTTTTGAAGCCAAGAAGCTGTGCAGGGCTAGAAGCTTCTTCAGGAAAGAGACAACAAGGGAGAGGGATGTTAGTTTCTCCTGTCTCGAGGTTTCTGCTCTATCACCAATGCCCATCAGATATCATATCAAAAGTGTTTTCAGAGTCATGTAAATTGAGCATAAGACTTCAGCTTAGATTTAAAAAATTCCAATTTCACATCCTCTTTAACTGTACGAGTATCCTTACCTATAATTTGTCTGTGCTTTTGGCTTCAAAAAGTTGCCAGGAAGGAAATTTCAAATTGAACCTCTCATTATCTGTGGGTACTGTGAACTCAGAAAAAGATTGTGAGAAAAACAAACACCAGTTCTCAGTTGTTAGCATTTTCTATGTCAGAAATTTCTAAGACTTTTTGTATTTTGCGATTTTTGTATGCGTGTATTTTTGTATACCTGTCCACACCTTTCTGTGGAGCTGTGATGCAGAAACTTTAAAGAGATCAGAAAAGATAACTTAGACACTTTGGCGACTCTAGCACTCCAATCATATGATGTTCACAAGGCTTTTTGTGCAGAGAACTGGGGTTTTCTGGATTTTAAAAATATTTGAAAATACTATCTGGCTAACTTTTTACATTAGAAAAACTAACAGAAAAAATCAGCAGAAAAACAAATGTTTACTTTTTTTTTAATAAAGAAACCAAGTTTTTCTGTTTACAATCTTTGACAAAACTGATATTTTAGTTCATAAAATAGCAAAACAAATTTTTTTTGAGGAGCTACAACAGCAAATTTGGGAGAGCAGGACTCTGACATGATCGTAAAAATAAATGTCAAAAGAGTCATGACATGCACAAGAACTCTTAAAATATGCTGAAAAGCCCATTAACATCAGATGCATGCTCAGGTAACGGCATTCAGTCTAGGCCTCTTCTTTATTCCTCTTGAAATCTAGAAAACTTTGCATAAGGAAGTTTTTTGGAACACTTTCTGTGTTGCTTCATCCCACAATGTACTGTCATTACATGTCCCCCACCTCTCTCTTATGCCCTCTATCCCCAGCCATAATCTTGCACTTGCTCCTTTATGTCCTTTCCAGGATATTTGTGTGCTTTACCTCATTTAGACTTCAGCAATGCTCTCAGCTGCCAAACTGCTGATTTACTTTATTTCAGAGTTTAATGTGGCCCAGTTTTGAGCGATGAAACAAACAGTTGCAGGAAATTTAATTGAAAACATGAACGTATAAACTCAGAAGAAAGCACAAAATGGAATGTACGGAGATGGCTGGAAATAGCCATCGCCATATGGATTTCATTGGGTATGTGCAATGTGCTGATACCATCTTTTTTTTGGTAGCAATTATCTGCTCTCTATTTTCAAGTCCTCTAATTTTTGTTTTGCATTTAGCATCTCAAAGCCATTCAGGAGAAACATACTTTAAGCATCATTACTACAGAAATTGGTAAACTGGGTGTAAACATTTTATAAGCAACATGTTCGCTCTTATTTTTTGTGGTGGGTTTTGTTGGGTTTTGTTTTTTGTGGTTTTGGGTTGTTTTTTTTTTTTTTAAATGAAAACGTTATTTCACAGCTGCTAGCTTACTGGGTCACAAGTTAATAGTGTCTCTGCCTAGCAATGAAGTTGGGTTATTACTGACTGTCTCATCATGAGTTAGGCTACTGTGGATTTTTTCAGTTCTAGTAGTTGTTGTTATAAATGCTGTATCATTGTGAATCTTTCTCTTATCTTATCAAGTATATTTGATGTATCGTGAATCTCTGTTTTCTGGTGTGGAGTATCAGCTGTAAGTAACTTGAAATAGTAATGTGAGCATCATATTTAAGGAACAGAGTGTTTTAGGATGATAGCTATATTCCTCAACTGACTTCACATTTGAAATTCTGGATTCATAGGAAAAAATGGAAAATGTTGTCCTATATGCTTGTAATAATATTTTAAAAGAAACTTCAGGGAGATAACCTGAGTGATCTATTGCTGCCTTGAACTAAAGCCACAAGAAGAGGAACTTCAAGAAACTCCGTGGGATTTCAGCTGTGACTTTCTTTGATGCTGTCATGAGAGGGGAGATAGCATAATCAGTGTATCTGCAAGTCCAGGTGAAAAGTATCTTGCTGCGTAAAGCACCCATTTCCAGCAAGCATTCAAGATGTAGGATAGACGATCATTGTACATAAGAGGAGAAATGTTGGAAGATTTATTAGCATCCTCATAAAGTCAGGACAGCTGCTAAGTGATACAGTCCTGCTTTTTGCTTCTCTAGAAGCCATTTCTACAGGCTGTTAGCTCCATGTCAGCAACACCCTTTGTTTTACAGGCTGTTGTTTTCTGCATCTATCAGAGTTGTCCCCTTGGTTTGCTCTGTGGCGTGTTCTATAAATCATACTTTGGCAAGAGACATTGGGGGATTGTTTTCTTTAGCGGTAATAGTACTTGGCACTGATAGGCCACACCAGAGAATCACACAGAACTGTACTAAGAATAAACTGAGCTTCATAACCTCCCTCTGGAGCAAGTAAGTATCATCATTCCCATTTTTTCAAATATGAAATTTGACGTTTTAGTGTATCTTATGGGATGTTCTGTTTAGCCTTCATATTCCGATCTTAAACTTGTGGCTGACTGGAATCCTTGTGTCCTTCACATGGTAAAATTCTCATGTGATGGTTATTGTTCATGCTGCTCTCTGGGGAGTCACGGGCAATGTGAGATGGCCTTGGCTGCCTGGAATTGACTCAAAGGGATCTTTTCTGAATAAGGCTTGAGGCAGAATGCCTTCTCCTCTCTGTTACTCCATGGTCAGCTGTCAGAAATATGTGCATTAGTTCCAATCTCATTTTCCCCATCCATGTGGAGTTGAGTTTCTCAACCCAGACTACCCAGTGAATGTTGGTGAAGCCAGCTGAAGCAGGGCCTTTATAGCTGGCTAAGCCTAAATATATTTGAACCAAAGCTGATGAGACACATAAAGTTGGTACATCTCTGTATGATTCCAGGGAGAAATGCTGGATGTGAGATCTTGAGTGCATAGAAACTTGGAAGACTCAGCTTCATATTTATATTTACAGACACTAGGGAAACAAGAAACATGAGCTGTAAGGGTCAAATGTCTTTGTACTCCTGGTTCAGTAATGCAAATCCCTAGGCATGATTAAGACCCATGCTGTTTTGTTTCAGTTGAGGAAGCTGGACAAATGAAGGTGGGGAAGGATTCAGACAACTAATCCTGACCTGAGATCACAATCAGAGGTGGCTTTTACAAGACAGGGACATAAGTAAAAAAAACAAAACAAAACAAAACCAAAACCAACAGCTGTGTTTTTCTGAGCATTACCTATAGATGATGGGGTTACGTGAACAATCTCTCTTCCCATAAATGGTAAATTATGATTATGTGAATAGGGAAAATTGGCTGTGCTCCATCACTATCCCAGAAAGCTGTAACTGTTGAGTCATATCTGTGAAGGACTGCCACAGTGACTGCAGACTTAAAGCCCTGGTCTTCGAGAAGAGATGGGTGTCCACTTGAGAGATGTGTTACTGGAGAGTGTCAAAGAATAAATGACCAAAACTATGCCAGAGACACAAAGGCAAGATGAGAAACTGCCATGTATTTTAGTCAAGGGACTTGTAAAAACATGCATTAGTGTTAAACTGCCAGCTAGAAAGATAGAGTCAATTAGTGTCTCGATTAAATTACATTGTGCCAGAGCCCTAGCTAGCATGAAATGGAACAGTTCTGTTAACTTCACTGGAACTTCAATAATTTGCAACATGTTAGAATCTGACTTCTTACCAAGTTACTACTTTGGAAAACTTCTACTGAGATCTATCAGGTTAAGGGCAACTGTATTCTCTATCTATAGCATTTACTGTAGACTCTAGATTGAAGAACATTATCTTGGCCTTAAACAGTGGCACTAGCATTATAAGAAAGTGTATCAGGGTTTCTTTTATCTAGCTGGAATGTTCCCTTTTTTTAGTATTTCTAAAGGAAAATATGAAAAACTGCATGCATCACAGAGAAGCAATTACCTTTGAACTCAATGTTCTTTTTGGTCAGCTTTCCCCCCTTTTTAATTTTTTTTCTCACTATATTTCACAACATTATGCCCAAACTATTTAAAGATCAAGTGTTTGTGTAAAGATAGTGTGCATATATCCACTGAGGCTGAAACATGTGCTTTTAATACTAAAGGGAAAAGGTGTTCCCATAACTTGATAATTATTCAAAAGAAATGGAAAGGCTTCTAACACAGAGAATGGTCTAGTCTGTTGAAAAATCTAAGGGCTAATTTTTGTTTCACTACTAAAAAGAGTTCATGATAATGAGGCTGACATTTGCCAGTTGTTCTTCTCTATTTTTCACTCAGAAGGAATCTGAACTAGCCTTATGGCTGTAGTTATGGATAAGGTCATTTCTGCTTCATTCTTTTTTTGCTCCGTTACTTCACGCTGGATTTGAAATGGAGTTTGTTTTGTTTTAACAGTTGCTACTCATTGCTTCCAAAAGTGACCATCGTCTTACAACACAAGGGGTTACATTTCATTTCAAGCGGTGTGTGTGTTTTTGTGAGCATGGGAGCAGGAGGGTGAGAAAAATAAATTAATCATATGGGGCAAATTGTGCTTATACATAGGGTGAAACTTATACAATGTAATGACACACTCCATGTGTAAATAATGGTGTCACAAGCTGGCTGTTATTTCCTGATGAAGAAGGGTAGTCTAATGCTGACTATATATTCTTTATACTGATGCTGACATTTACAGCTCAGCACCTCCCAGGATAGGGGCCTGTGGTCTGCAGCACTCTTTTGTGCACAGTTAGCATTAGTTTTGGTGAGAGATCTTTGGTATATGTGCCTGTACTTTTGCAACATGATGCAAGTGGAACATGGGTACTTGAGTTTATAGGGAAAGTAGAGCATTTTCCTGCTTTTGGCCTGAAAAATTCCTGATTCCATTCTTTGGAGTTTAGTTGAGGGTGCTGGCAGTTCACCCTGTCCTTCCAATGGCTAGCAAAATTAAGCGGATGTGTATTTTTTCATTATTTGCTGGGTGATGGTTCAGAGTGGACATAAAGGACCGAAGACATTACTCTGATACTTCGTTAGTCAGAAATTTTCCTCTTGTTCCACCACTTCCCAAACTTTAATTAATATGCACTAACACTAAACAGCAGAGATTTGGCAGTTGGCTGTGTGTGAATAAATTATGATCAGATATGTTTAATTATGAATGTGCATGTGTATGTAAGAGAACAGAAGACATCTAAAGGAAATACGATACGCACAAGGGATATGAAATAAAAAAGACATTCCTTAGTGCTAAAAGCCATAAACTGTCAGGCATTCCAGTGATTTGTCACCTCTGCATTAACCACTGACTCAAAGTATTAATGATAAAAGCAGACAATTATAGTGCTGTCCTCTAACAAAGAAGCTGCTATAGCTGGGTAAATAACAGGCCCTATAAAATTGTCTTAAATTTGTGTTTGCACAGCAGACAGCATTCAGTAAACTCCTGTTAGCTCTGGAAATGTTTGTGAAAGGGAACTTTTTCTTTTGTGTGTTTTACGTTGTAATATCAGAGAAGAAACAAAGTGTAAAAAACGGATTGTGTGACATGTTTTAAAGTGTCTGCTGCAGAGGGACAAAGCCAAAATGGCCTTCTCAAAGCCAAAGGCAAGTCTATGGGGTTGCTACAGAGCTTGCAGTAGTCAAGCCTCATTTTCTTCCAGTGAAGTGAAGTATGGTAGTGCATTTTTATAGTCACTGTGATATTGTCTACACTTTATTCCTTATTCTTTTTTTGGCAGCAACAAAGTACTGACTGCTGCGTGACACAAAAATAGGAAGTGTGCTAGTGAGACCATCCTACTGTAGATGTTCGTATGGCCACAGCCGCATCTAGCCAAGGTTATCAGTAAGGCCAAAGACCAACCTAGTTGGTAAACTGATCTATTTCTTGCTACAGAAGCTGTCCAATTAGAAATACGTGAAACCTACTGCCAAGGAAGCGCTAGTCACTGCAGCTATGCTGCTTCCTCAATTCTTGGGCTTTGCTCTACCTTCAAGCTGCGTAGTATCCATCACGAGTATTGTATGATTTCAACAAACAAAACACCACAGAAGGATAGGCTGTAGGCAAAACTCTAGGGAATGTTCCATTTGCAGCTCAGGACAGACAGCTGCTGTTCTCTGTGCTGAGGGAAGTAACTTTCTCTCGGTAGAGCTGAACAGTGTGATGTGACAGTCCTGATGCTCACCCAGCTTTCCAGTCGACAAGGGAGAAGGTACTCTTTTTAAAGGAAGAGGCCAGCACTAAGAGAGATGAGAAAGATGTCTCCTGCAATAAATATGGACAGCAAAAAGTCAATGAGAACAGAGCAGTTTTCTGATTCTAATTAATGCATCACGCTGAGAATATTGTAAGCATAAAACATCTTGCGGAATAAAAAATTATCGGGACAACAGCAGTCATCAGTTCAAGTAATAAAAAGACACTTATGTTTCAAAAACAGAATCTATAAATATAGTTATTTAATGGAGCATTTTTCTAGAGAAGAATTTATCATTTCCCGCTGTACTGCTGTTTATGTAAGAAAAATATGAAGTATTCTCAGTTGAACAGAATTAGTTACCACTGAAAGCTCCTATCTCCTTCAGCTGAATCTGCTTACCATGAGCAAAGTAACCAAGTGATGCACTTGCTTAGATTCCAACTCAATTTAGGGAAAGGGTAGAAATGAAATTGCTCTTGGCCTTGATTAATGTTGAAAATATTGATCAAATGGCTTATGTGCCAAAAATGAAAGGCTTGTGAGTGTTCTTTGAAGATGGAGCATGGGTTTATTAGTAAGACTCTGAGGGGATGATTCCAATAAGTTGATATCAAGGGATTTTTTCCTATGGACACGAGTGTTTGATTGAAAAGGCTTTACTGAAAAAAAGAAATATATATTTTTTAAAGTGTTGTTTTTCTTGTATATACACACATCCATATCTAGTTGTCTGTGTGTGTGTTAGTTGGTAGAGCCCATTCAAGGTATAGATTGTCAAGGAAATGCTTATGGCCACCCAGTTCTGAAGTTAACTGTATCTTGTCCAATCTCAGAGGTAGCCCATGTTAAACTGCTGTGCCATCAGGAAGCCATCACATCAGTTGAGGAGGACTCGAGGACAGCAGTGCTGCGGCAGCATTGCCAAAGTGCCATCTGTACAAAGGCATGAGAGGAGCCAATTTTCAAAGCGCAGTGTCTGCCCAGCTGCTGTTCATTCTGCAGGCTTTACGGCTCCTCTGCCCAGCTGCGGCAGTGCGGGGCGGCTGTACTGCAGTACCTCACTCGGTAAAAATACCTGCCTCAGTGTCCACTTCATTATGACAAACATTTCACATGGCTAACTTAAAAAGTTGCCCCCCAACATTTTTTTTCTCCCCCATTATCTTTATTTGAACAAGTTCTTTCATCTTCTCTCCCTATTACTTAATTTCTGGTCTCTGTCCTCCTTTGCTGTTTATACTGTTGCTTCCTGCCACTGTTTTCCTGCCTTCTCCACTCCCTCCTGCTGATATGGCTGTGTAGCTGTTTTTATGCTGTGCTGACTCCATTTCCTTTTCTTGTGCTTGTTGGCCTTTATTGCATTAAGCACAACACTGATAGTTTCTTTGTTGACATACGTGGGATGAGATATGTCAATACATTATTTCACTGAAAATTTTCCTCAAAGGATTATCCCTCCTGGGTGAAATGATTGTTTCCTCTGTTTCAGATTACCCACACTAGGAAGGAAATATTTCATGCTTCATTATTACCATTAATCTTCCAAGGTGCCCCTCTGAATGAAAATCCATTGTTTTGTTTAACAGAGAAGGACACCAGTACAAGTTATCTAGTATAATTATACTTCTAACCGATGTATCTGTCAGGTTGCCCAGTGTTTGGTAACATAACGTCACTGATTATTACATTGTAATGTAAAACACATTTTCAACAAGGTATGCAGACCTGCACTTTTTCTGTTAACTCTAATAAAATGTGATGGTACTTAATCTGCTGTAGTGCACAGGGAAGTATATTTACCTTTCAAGATCATAGGAGACTTGCCTTAGATGCTATTTCAAGAACGCCTAAGCTGATGGAATGCGAATGAAGAGCAGGAAACGGAGGGTGCAGTTCTGCACCCTTTGGAGTTTGTAGCAAAAATCCCCTTTTCTTCTATGGAGATAAGATCAGGATCATCAAATGTTACCTTTGGTTTTGCTTTCTAGTTGCTATTGTGGGTAATGGTGACCTGCAGTCAGAGAAGCCTTTTCATTTGAGGTGGTAGGAGACTAAATTCTTCACGCGTCATGCCCCTTCCTGACTCGTTGCCTTTGGAAAGCAGCGCTTTATGTTCTGCAGCAAAAGAAATATTAATTTGCGGATGCTGCTTGCTCATTTCTTTAGGTACTTAAGTAGTTCTGTAAAAGCTTTGCTTGAATTAATATGTAGGATGTGCCAAACTCATTATATTTCTAGCTATGATTTATAATTTCATCCTTTTCCTTTTTCAACCAAGAATACTCAGGTGTAGGAGAACAATCTAAAGTAGAGGAGCTCGGGAGGCAATGAGCCAACGTGTTTCATTAGCTGTGCGTGCTGTCTGGTGAGGATTACACAGTCTCGTCAGTCCTACTGTATCTTCTAGGTTTTTGTGTTATTTATTACCCGTAAAGCAAATCAAAGTACTCCCTTGCCACTGACATAGAGGGGGGGCTTTGAACTAAGTGCTTTGCCTCTTATATCTTTCCTTGCGATATGTTTTTAGATTTTTAAATGCTTATACCAGTGGAGGGGGTGGACTGGGGAGCACAGGAGTGATGGGTCCCCACTCTTGTGTTCTGTGTACTGACCACAGCAGTCCTCATGCTGGAAAGAATAGGCAAAATCTTTGCTGGCCCTTGAAATGCTGTGATAAAGCATGCTCAAAGTACACGGAACTTAATCTCCAGACCCTTTTCAGGTGCTCCAAAACAGAGATGTTCTAGATACTCTTAAAAATACGGTTATGAGAAAATTTTTAAATGCAGAAAACTACATATTTTGTCCAAATCTTGTTTTGGTAAACAAGTTTTTGTTGGAACTTTCCATGAAGTAGAATTCCAGCAAAACTTTAACCCGGAAAGCTAGTGCTTTCTGGGTTATAAACAAATCAAAATGGTGTTTTATAATTGCAGCTGTTCAATATTCTTAACTATAGAAATCACTACTTATATTAAGAAAGGAAGATTTGTATTTCTATGCAAACATTTTTTCTGAAGCTTAATATTTGCAACCTATTGGATTTTACTCTTTGGAATCGGAGATTTACACATCTGAAGATTTATCACACTGTTTGAAATGGCTATGATTATTATAAACCATGAAAAAATTAAACTTGAAAATCATTTTGACAAATTGGTTAGACTCCTGTTTCTTCTACTCTGCACACTCAGAGTAATGGATTCTGGTGCTCATGGAGAGCTGACTTTTAACAGTTTGTGTGAATACCTGGGTTCATAAGGAACTGTGCATCAATTTTAAATCTCAGCTGGAAACCAAAATGCATATTAGTCATTTTTGTCTCTGTTATCAAAAAGATTTTAATCTCTTTCAAGTATCTTTCCTTTCCTGTATTTTGAAAGCGGGTTACCTTTTCCAAATCTTCTGAGACAGGTTAGCATTAGTTACTGTGAAAAGGGAAAAATCCCTCTGATTATTTATTTTTATTTTTCAATATATACAACTCTTCAGTGGTGGTCTCATAGCACAAAGCAAAATATGAACAGCCTTAAGAGGCTTGAATGCAAATAATGATTTCTAATAATGACTGCAGGAGTGATTATCTTTATTGGAGTTTTAATGGGGGTCAATGAGGTTAGAATGGAGAATACAAATTAAAAAGGGAAATTCGGGAAAGTATATCTTTGAGTCTGTAGGGTGTTGTTAGGGAAGATGAGGAATTCTGCATTGTCAGTCAACAGCCCAACATTGGGGAAAAGGGAAGATTATATCTGCTGTAAGTCTCAAGATGTGGTCCCTTTTCCTTTTTGTAGGCAAAATTCCCCATTGATTTCAAGGAGTTTTGCCTACATAATCAAAGCATATCTCTAGATCAGCCTAGTCATGGGGTTAAGCGGGCTTACACTGTGATGTGGCATAAGAGATCTCTGTTGGTTGTTAGGAGTTTAGATGTGAAATGTCCTGGGAGAAAAGAAAGCTTTAAAATGAACCAGATATCCAAAACAGTCATGAAAAAGTACTGTATAAATCTAAATATGAAACCTAGAAGCATTCATAGAAACAGTTGTGACATTCATGTAATGCTCCCTAATAGGCTCCAGTGATGCCTTCAACTAGTCTGGCATCTAGAATGTGGCACTTTCCTCTCCAGGTCCAGGATAAATTTTGCTCCATGGAGGCAGACTGCTCTTGACTCCCTTGGGTGGGGGCGTAGCACAGAGGCTGCTGCATGAGGATGTGCTCATCCATATGGTGAGCAAACATGTGGCATGGGAACTCTGGATTTGTCTTCTCCTGAGTTCCCAGGAAAACAGGTAAGAATCACATCTTGGGCTCCCCTGAGGGTACGAACTATTATTTTCAGAGGTTCTTCTTAAGAACTTTTGCTGTGTACTTGTATAAAGATCAGGTATGCTATGGCCTGGGCTGATAAATCCATTTAGGTAAGAATGACATTTTTCTCTTCCAGTGCTTAGTAATTCCCTCTTTTCCTATCATGAATTTAGTTTATGCCTGGCTTGGTGAACTTGCTCATAATTTCTCAAGGTAGATATAAGGTTTGGCTCTGCCTAAAAGTAGGGGAATAGTACACTCTGTCCTAATGAAAATGAGAAGCCATAAAGTAGTTCTGCAAGAGAGTTATTATCTCTTCATAGCATCCAACATATGCTTGGTGCCCACAGATTATGTAGGCAGATGATGTTCTTTCTTTTGCAACCTTCAAAACTAATGGAAGATCAAAGATGCTCCTGAATTGACCATATTAACTGAAGTGCTGTTTTGTTGTTTAGAAAGGCTGAGGAAGAGAGTAAGAAACTAAATTCTCATCTTTGTCACCCAAGGAAAAATATTCAGGTCTTCCTGTGTCAGTTGCAGAAAATATTGCCTGAAGATGTAATATAAAGAGCAAAGCGGAAAGTCCCAGCACTGTTGCAAAGACTGATGTGGTAGTCATTGCTCCTGCTGCAGAACACTGCTGTTGCATTTTGCAGCAATATTTTTAAAATGAATGTCCTTTTAAGTAAAAAATAAGGTTTGGGAATACAAGGAATTCAAGTCTTCTGTTGAAGTGTAGACTTAGTCTTAACAGCATTTATTTCATTTTAATTTGTTGTTCTGAGTAGAATGATCTCCTTTTGTTATTCTCCCTGCCCCAGCTCCCCGCTCTGATCATTTGGCCAAAAGTTCCTTGTCTTGAAGGAGTCCCAAGACTCATTTGGAGCAAAAAGTCTTTTCAGGCAGTCATGCAGCCCAAGAACCAACAGGCAATGGGCATTTTATAAATATAAAAACACTGTAAATGAAAGCTGTCAGACTATATTATGCATTCTGGTAATAACAGTTTCATTATTCTCAGATAACCTCATTGTCTTTCTTATTATTTTATTTTTAAGTGGCCAAATGAAGCTTTCCGTCTTCCTGCTGTGTTTCATCCAGGTAGGGCCAAAAGAAATGCAATGCAGAGTACAGGAACTGACTGTGTATGTCTTCTGCCTCCTCCTTCAGTAGACCTTGCAGGGATCTCCTCTGGCTCTTCTCTCAGTAAAAGATAGGTTTTGAAGATATTTTCCTTACAAAACAATGAGTTAAGACTCTGAGGAACATCAGCATGGAAGTTCAGAGGCTAGTCTGAGTTCTTTCCTCCCAAATAGGAGCTGGACTATAGATAAGAGCTTCTTTCACTGGAGAATGAAGTTGAAGGAAAGTACTCAGAATGGTTTAGGGCCAAATTTGTAGAGGTCTTTAGAGCTCTCCGTCCACCTTTAGTTACCTATGTCCCTTTATAACCCTGGTCTCAGTACTTATATTATAACTATATCATGGTGAGCTCCCAGGTCACTCGTGCTTCTGACTATGTGCTTCTGCTTTACCAAAAATCCTCTTATCTCTACATTTCTGAGAGAATCCCTGTAACGTCCTGATGGTACTGCACCCAGGTGTTTGATATCAACAATCATTTGTTGCTGCTGCCACATATTGAAAATAGTTTCTGACTGTTTCTTGAAGAAAGAAAAACCACAAAATCCCCTGCTTTGAAGGGAAGTGAATTTTTGTGCCATGAGACAAAGTTACCAAGGGCTCAAGGTGAATACTTTCATTACAGTTAGAACCTGCAAAGTCTTCCACACCTCACTCTTCCACACTTAAGTTCCCGGGCAGTATCGCCTGTATACTGTGTATTTGACAGGAATACTAATAAATTGGAAGAACTACAATTACTCCTTCTTAAGATAATTTCTAAATATATTAGTTCAGAAATGGGAAATGGAAAGAAAGCATTTAAATGATTTCATGTAGCTTGGTTTAGGATATTCCTTCGCAATCCTCTTAGGTTCGTAACACCTATATTTTTTTCAAAGAAAATTGACTTCTGGATTATCATATTAACTAAAATTAAAGTGGAGAGAGTAAAAATGAGTGAATTATTAATGTGTGTTCATGACATCCCTGCAGCATAGCAGTCTGATATTGCCACATGGACAAGATAATATGAAATTGAAATCTGTATATAGCTTTTTGTCAAGGTCCTGAATAAAGTGACTCTTTAATTATCAGCACTTCAACTCTTTTAGAATAACAGATTTGGAGAGCCCAAAATAGCACAAACTAAACTAGCTTTTGTTAGGTAATCCTTATATTATTTTTACATTTTTATGCAGAGGAATTTTGGCATAACAAAAATGGAGTATTTTCCATGTTTATCTATAGTTTACCTCTTTTCAGGTTTTCTTCTTTATCCCATTCTTTTAATTTCCTGTTTTTTGTACCTGTGAGGTTACTACATACCTCTCTGGGTACCCAGGAGAGTAATTTATCTGAGGAGGACTGCAGCTTTCACTTTCCATGGGCCTGTGGAGATTACCAAATGCAACTCTATACCTTCAAAATGCTTGCTGAAAATGGGGTAAATAGCAATTTTTTTTTTTTTCCTGTTG
>VYZW01035849.1:2633-25123 GCA_013401315.1 Balaeniceps rex
TTTAAAAAACCCTAGAGAAATAATTGCTGCTAGTCTGCATGTCAGAAACTTCAACTTAAAAGACATGTTTAACTAAAACCCAGCTAATTAGAGCAGAAGTAGATCCTGTTCAAAATCTGAGATGATGTTACACACAATAGAGCTGTTAACTTCAGAAAACAGGGAGCTGAAGTAATCAAATGAGGAAGCTGATTTTTTTTTCGTATTTCAAGAGGGATTCAGATCAATATATTGTTCTATTTGATTCTCACATTTTTACAGGTAGGGTAGTTAACTCTATAAAATAATACTCACCTTCACTCTAAATCTTAGACAAGTTCAACCTTGTCCAGTCTTTTCTGGGTGCTATAAGGAATTTACTAACTTTTAAAATTACTCTTTTCAATTTCATATGCTTACAAAATTTTCTAGTTTTGAGCAAATTGTTCTGAAATCACACTTCCACCACTTTACATCTATTGTTAAGAAGTCATATATTCCCTCTCTCAGGCTGTATTTGCAAATGGTCTTAATATTGTCATTACAGAATCACAGAACTGCCTTTAAGAGAGCCAGAAGGATCTCTGTCATGCAGAGGTGTTCACTACAATGTACACATCATTTGGCTATTGAAACCAGTCAGCAAGATCCCTAGGGAGAAGCAGCCATACCAATAGGACAGCAAAAGTCAGTGCAAATTAGAAGCATTGTTGGAACTTCAGTGCAGAAACAAATAGTTAATAGCTGCAGTAGCCCCTCAGTCTTAAACATGGTCCCTCTCTCATATAAGAAATGAGCTGTTTTATTGCAATAGTATGTGAAAGACGCAACTTGTACCTGCTCATTAGCAGTTTGATAATTTCATTTTCCGTTTCTGACTAAGGAGATACATTATATCCTGTTTCATGAAACTTGTTGAAGCTATTTTGAACTTACATTTCCAAAGTAATCTTGCTTTATAGCTCTTTCCTTATATATTTTGTTGCAAGTTAGAGACTCTACTAGGAGGGCTGAAATTTCCCCTTAATTTTTCCTCACAACTTGAGTTGAGTTTCTGACTGCACTCTCATGTTTGTTTTGCCCGAGACCAACAAAATTCTGAGACCATTTTCATCAACTTCTTCCTGGTAATTGCTGACTTCTCCCAACTCAGCACGGTAAAGAAGGCTTTTTGTACACTGTGGAATGTTTTAACAATCTTAAACATGTACGCATCCAGGCAAGAGTGCACTGAGTAGTATTCACTGATTCTTTGGCACTGTTTTTCCTGTCCAGACCTCTGCATTTGGTGTCGTCTTCTTAAATTGTAAGCTGCATGTCTCCATCCTTATGTGAGAGCACTGAATTTCTATTCTATTCTACTTGCACTACAAATTTACTCTCTTTTTTTCAGTATCAAGTCTTAAGGAAGAACAAAAAGGCAGGCTTGTCTAGTAGAAGAGCAGCGGCAAAGGATAGACAACTAAATAAAGGGGTTTTGTTTATACTGGAGCTATTCAGTGACTATATGAAAACATTGATTTCCTGAAATGGAAACCTGCATGTTTATATGCAGCAAAAGATATGCTAAATCAGCAGAATCTGTGGAGTTCCTGACCACAGAAATGTCGAGTATGCCATCTTTACTATTGTTTCAGAGCAGTTGTGCACTTGGATAAAGTACGCTTGGGATACAAAAGGCTAATGGTGAAAGTCTCTTTAAAAGAAAGAGAGAAAATAAATATCATTAGTCCTTGGATTTATTCAGGAACTGTAATGAATGCAGTATTCTCTATTGCAGAATAAAAATTCAAATAATTTATGGAAATCTCTACAATAATAAATGTACATATGCCAAATTACTGTACAAATGTATGTACAAATAATTAACTGCACTTAATTATTCTTTGTATAGTTATCATCAATACACGTAGAGTAAGGTTAATAGAAATGATCAAAAAGTGACAGATAAGAGCTAAACACACTTTACTATTCCAGACATGATTTGAAATAGATTTTGAAAGGAAAGATCTGAAATTACCAACAGCTACTAACAGAAACAAAAAAGGCAAACCTTATTACCACTATGTGTGGGTCCTTTTTTTCAACCACCCAAGCTGACTTTAAATTATTCTTCCATTAACTCACTGTGCTGCCTACTTCTAACCCTTGCTGAGCAAACTTCAAGAGCTGCACCCAGCATGTGTCCTGTAGCTCAGAACAGGAAGCACTTCGGTACTCTGTATTCATGGGGAGAAATGGGAGGAGGGAGAAAGTCCATGGGAAAAAAAGAAAGAAAGAAAGAAATCTAATGCATAGGTTGGTAATAGCTGTTCTGTATTAAACTGAGCACAGAAATGAAGCATTTTACTTACTATTGGATGGGGTTGATCTATTTCCTTCACAATCGGCTACTTGTTTTTGTACTGTTAGCGTTGTTCTGGATGCATTAACTAGGTAATTGTTGATACAATGTCAAATTCCAAATACAAAATAGCTTTTTCTTTCTATGCACTTGATGACACATGGAAAATTTGGATAAAACAGTTGTTCATTGGAATAGCATGGAACCATCCCTTTGAGTGCAGCAGCAGCTTTGACTTGACCCATTCACCTTTATTTCCACTACATGGCCAATAGTATTTCTTCACTTTCAGCACTGAACCCAAATTTCCAGTCTTCATTGTACTCAGCTGCACAATTCTTCCTGAACAGGTATTTGGCCATTCTCTGTTTCTTCATTGACTATATAGATGATGTAACTTTTGTGAAAGACACTAACTCCTCACAATTCATACATTCAAATGAAAACATAAAATATTTATCTCTATACACATTGTATTAATTTACAAGAAAACATAAGCTTTATGGAAAAAAAATACAGTCAGTCAGATGGAGGGAAACAGAACTGACAAATGTTTTTAGCCTTCTTCGTTCCTCAGTAAGAATATGAACATTTAAATGTATGCAGCAGAAGCAGATGAAATTACATTCTCTGACACTTTATAACTCTGAAAGAGATATGTGATTGATTGCAAGGTGGCGTAGCTGCTGGCATTTTTTGTCGGCCCATTTTGATGGTACAGTTTCTTAGGTGAACTTCAAGTACATCAGTGACACATACAATGTTTCAGACACTTTGACTGATTTCAAAGCTAATAATTTATGAGAGCTATTGGAGCCAGTTATTAGGTTTGTCTCAGGAGAGATTGATTTTTTTTTTAATCTTCAGTTCCTCGCTGTATGTTCTGTTTATCTCATCTTATTTTGCTAGCAAACAAATACATAGAGCTTTAATTCAGGAATGTCTGCTCTAACTATGTGTCAACCCCTTAACAAGGTTTCCTATATGGAATGCTTGGACTTGAGAATGCCCATGCAGCAGATGGGTCTAGAAAAAGGTGAAGAATATCTGGAATGAAGTACCACAAATAACCTTAATTTTAAAATAGCCAAAAACATAAAAGAAAAAGCTTTAACAAGAAGTTTAATACCTTATTTGTGAGACTGTTAGGGTCAGTATGCTAATACTGTCTGGCAGACCGAATCTTCTCGTATCTACACCAATATAAATCAGAAAAAATGGCACTGAAATTGACCCCATTTATCTAGCATGTCCGTAGTTTTGTTCAGGAGTTCAGTAGTTGAAATCAAATCAAATACAGTGATTGGGACACTCCAGAGAAGTATTGGTTGATATAAAGCTGAAGGTCTTTCTCTTCCAAAATCCAGTGTGTATGCAATATTGAATCACTTGACTGGAGAATTCTGAAACATAACTGGAAGAATAGTAATGGAAGGAAGAAAAGAAAATTAATGAATTGCTACTGTAAATTGTGGTTACATCACAATTAGATCATAATGTGATATATTAATTTCAAATTAATTTAGAAATGTGGAAGAACAATCAACAGCTCTGGAATACAAAGATTCCACTGCATCCATGAAAATTCTGTTTGCTAACTTTTGCCACTGAAATTATTGCGAAAGAATCACATTTTATGTCCTTATATTCCTAGACAATTCAATTGAAATTCAAGTTCTACTCAAAACAGTCAAATTGAATGATTTACTATCACGCTGTAAAGCTTTAACTCTTTTAAAACAGACATTCCCCTATAACAACATAAACATGTATCTTTTATGCATTTCCTTAAGAACCCAAGCGTACTCATCACAGAGCAGCATCTTTTTGCTGCCAAGAAGAGTAGCATCTCTTTATAAGACATGAACACATTTCAGGTATGTAAGAGAGGTCTAAAAGCCACCCTTCATGTCTTCTACTGCAAGACAGTGGAAGACATGAGATCAGCACAATCCAGTTGACTTCAAAGATTTTACTACAAGCAGAAAAATTATAAATAAAGGATGACTAGCAGGTTATATTGTTATTTCAAACAATAATTGAGTACTTGTAATGACATTTCTTGTATTATTCCTAAAGTGTCAAATTTTTTTTTTTTGGCCTAACTGCAGTGATATGACTAAAGCTGCTCCAGGGATTAATTTGGCCCACTGCATTTTGATTCCAGGTATTCCAGAGAATTACACACATAATTTCTACAACTAGAATTCAGTCCTCCAAACAATGTGGGGGAGAATTAATCCCACAAGAAATCAACCTTGATAATGGGAAAAAATGGATTATCAGACTTTGTATGACTACTAGAAGAAGGATTACTGTGTGGCAATGAGCCTCTGTGGAAAACGAAGTGACAGGTGAATTGCCTAGGAGTTGCAATGAAATATGCCCATTTTTCATCTCTGTAGTCCCAAAATACAAACCTCATGGCCACTTGTTTTGTTTAGTAAAAAAATGAGCTTTCTTCTCATTGTTTTGCATATAAAGTAATTAGAACGCTTTCAAAATATTGGTAGAATGATTTCAAAATATACACTAGTATTGTTGGGGTTTTTAGGAACTTTTTTTCACTGTCAAGAAATAATGCTCAGTTATTCTTCTAGTAGATTTTAAACATACCTTCAGAATCTATGAAATTTAGCACTCCTAGAAATCACAACAAAATCCTTTGCAGTTGACCCACTGTTTGGGTTACAGAAGATCACTCACCTTTTGTCCTGGTTTCAGCTGAGTTAGAGTTACTTTTCTTCCTAGTAGCTAGCATAGTGCTGTGTTTTGGATTTAGCATGAGAAGAATGCTGATAACACACTGATGTTTTAGTTGTTGCTAAGTAATGCTTAGACTAGTCAAGGACTTTCTTTTTCAGCTTCCCATGCTCTGCCAGGTGCACAAGAAGTTGGGAGGGGGCACGGCCCAAGATAGTTGATCCAAATCGACCAAAGGGCTATTCCATACCATATGACGTCATGCTCAGTATATAAACCGAGGGGAGTTAGCCGGGGGGCAGCGATCGCTGCTCGGGGACTGGCTGGGTGTCGGTCGGCGGGTGGTGAGCGGTTGCATCACTTGTTTTCTTTTCCCTGGGTTTTGTTTGTCTCTCTCGTTCTCCTTTTCATTACAATTATTATTATTATTATTATTATCATTATTATTATTACTATTATTATTATTTTATTTCAATTATTAAACTGTTCTTATCTCAACCCGTGAGTTTTCTTACTCTTGCCCTTCCGATTCTCTCCCCCATCCCACCGGGGAGGGGGAGGGTGAGCGAGCGGCTGCGTGGTGCTTAGTTGCCGAGTGGGGCTAAACCACGACAGTCCTTTTTACCACAAAATCTGCAAATTCATGCAGCTGGTACTCTTAGTGCTTATCAACTTCCAAATGCAATATGTGAGCCTTACATATTACTATTGAAAATGTGTAATTAAAAAAAATAAATCAGAAAGGTGAAAACACCAGCAAAAATACTGAACAAAGTGTTGTGAAAAAAGGACTCCACTTTGAAATTTCTGAATTTGTAAAATATAGATGAGAAATATACATGCAGTGCTTAACATTGGCTAGCACTCAGTTCTTCCTAGTAACATTCTTTTTGATCACACTAATAATACACTATGAAGCATCACTCTGTGGGATGCAGTTAAAGCCTATTTAAGCCAAAGAAACTACTCGCACTCTCCCAGGGCAAAATATCAGAACATTTTTATTTTTACCTCAATCACTCCAGAAAACTTCATGAGGGATATTCTTAGCCAGTGTTACAGGGAAATTGCTGCCACCAGTACACCTGGAAAAAATGGGAGAGAATGAAAGAGTAAATATGGTGCTGAAAAATACTGAATAAGATGATTCAGAATTAAATGCTTAAGGCTTACTTGAGCTTCAATTGTGGAAGGTTTATGCAAATTAGGCAGTTAATAGATATTCTTGTCAGTGATCTTGGTAGAAAATGCAGATAAAAAAATCCCACTCTACCTCCTCTCCCCATTCTCTTCCCCAGCTCCCAAGAGCTAATTTTCTGCCACACAGGCCACAATTTAGGTCTCACTTTTTCAATACTTCTGTTCTCATAAAACATTAATTTAATAGCACTTCATGTTTAAAGCTGCCTGCCTTTATTTTATTTTGGCTTTTTTTAAGTTGTGACATTTAACTATCTGCTTTTTTAATTTTTTTTTTTTTTCCAAAGAGAAACAATAATAGAAATAGCCTACATATTAAGGGATAGTAGATGTATTCATAAGTAATATGCTTAGAGTCTTTGGGATTTTCTTATACTGGGTAAATAAATCAGGTTGAAAAGTCTTCCCTTATGCAATATCTTTACATCTAGAGGGAGAAAAAATGTGGACCTAATACTGTTAGCAAAACAGATTCTTGTTCGGGCACTAAGAGACAAATCAAGGAAAGAATGAAAACACTAAAATAATGAGCCTCGCTATACTGAACTTCTAGTCCTGAGCAGAGCAATTAGAGGAAATAGAAAAATAGGGTAGAAAATGTATCTCTTTGTTCACTGGAGCCAATTTCTGTTACTCAATATAATTGTATAACTTTCATAAACAGATCAGACTCCATCTTAATGGGAACTGGCTTCTGAGTGCTTTATTTTTCTTCACCCTACTATTGCTATTGGGAGGCTGTTCCAGATCTTCACTGCTATCTGATCATTAAGAATACTTTTAATCTCCAGCATAATTTTATTCATGGACAATTTATAACATTTTTCTTCTGCCAACAGTGCCCTTTAGTTTAAGTAGTCCTTCTCCTTTCACAGCATATAATTCTTTTCCAAACATAATTATTTATAGAAAGTGATTATATGTCTTCTTAATCATTATATGTCTTTTTAGCCATTATTTTGCTAACTTCAAGAGGATAAGCACTTTTACTCATCCTTTGTATGATAGGCAGTCTATTACTCTGATCCTCTTTTGAGCACCTGTTCAAGCTTGATTTCCCCTCTGTTACATTTGACTAGATTGCATAATCCTTGTGCAGGTCCATGCAGAGTTAAATGTCCTCAAAGAGGATTCACAAATACTGAATGGACAGCCAACAGAAGTCATCATGCAAAATGGTGATCTACCTTTGGAAACCAACTGATAAATTCTAATGTTTGTGGATCTCATTTGAAAGCATGTGTCGTAATTCTTATTATGCTAAATCTGACATCGTACAGGACTGTAGACATTGTATTTGGAGACAGGAGACTGTTCAGAATTCACAGCCCTTGTCTTTGCAGGTTAGAATCTGTGACCATTCTTTCAAAAAATAAAAAACCCTAACTTATCTTAAAAATTACTATTAGGCAGGGGATAGTTTTACATCAGTTTTACATCAGTTAAATAAATCAGGAATGTGAATGTAATATTTCTCATTAAATGATGTTTTATCACCATCTTTAGAAGGCTGTAATAGGGGAAGCCAGCCTTAGGTAGGATAAATTAAACAGTTTGGTAGAAATGTTAATTAAGCAGCTTCAAGGAAGAAGAGAAGAATAATGTCTTAATCCTCCACCGTAACCTGTGATATTTCAGTGTTCTATTACAAGCAATGAACATGGAAGCAAGGTTTTGCAGAGGAGCAAGTAAACAAGATCGCATCATTCTCTCTCTGGCTAGAAAAAGTGGAGGTGGCTCAGAGTGGCTATTTTGCTGGCTTTGGTTGCCATCTTTAACAATAGGACCACAAAAATATTCCTTTAAGAACACTTCAAGGTTTATAGATTTGGAGGAGTTTTCAGAGACTAATTATGTGGTCACAAAATCTAAAATCCAGCTGAGATGCATGAGCAGCCAAGGTATATCCTTATTCCTGACGTTACTGTTTATAATGCATGCTGTTATTTTAAGTCAATAGCATTCTTCCCATTATTTGAAGGTAAGCATGTTCTCGTATTCTTAAATCTTTTATAGTGGTGCAATTGAATCTGAGTAATTTGGTTCATGCCAAACACTCTATTCCTTTGGGTCACTATTTAAAGGTGAACTAGCAAATTTCCAGTCTCCTCTGAAGTATGAGGGCCTCATCATAGCTGGATTTAAAAAATAGTCAAATTTTATAGAATTAATTTTCTGAACTGTATTCTGAGCTTCCCGTAAGGGAGAGGGAGAGCTGGAATTGGAAATTACTCCAAGTTTCTGCTAAAGCCTAGCATAACCTTCTGTATGCAAATTCAATGATTAGAAAACATCCTGAGGAGATGATAGACAGAGGTGTGAGTATTTCACTCTCTGAGCAATGTTCTAAGTACTGGCCTATGAAATATCCTAAGATAAGAATGATCCCATTGTCTTGTCTCAGGTACTCTGCTTTGCATGAAATAAGTAAATATTAATAAGCTCAGAGAGAATGCAGAAATGTGGGTATAAATGTCCGTCCTAATGGCTAAAATTTCTGTATGGTGAGAGAAGTTGCTATTTACAATTTTTGTTACAAAAATTGTTTATGCATTTTACCAACTGATTAATAAGAGTCTAATGGAACTTTCTTAACCAGTAGTTTAGCCAATAAGCTAGAAACATATTCTCATTCTAACTTGTCTCTATCACTATGATCTTTGCTTATCCTATATACAGTGGAATTGCTACAGCAGTAAGGATTTTAGAGTGCTTGTATAAAAAAAACGAATAGTAGATTGATGATGATAGCTTATGAGATGTGGTTTTGATAATGTCATGGTTTAACCCCAGCCAGCAACTAAACACCACACAGCTGCTCGCTCACTCTCCCCCGGTGGGATGGGGGAGAGAATCTGAAGAGCAAAAGTAAGAAAACTCATGGGTTGAGATAAGAACAATTTAATAATTGAAATATAATCATCATCATCATCATCATCATCATCTGTAATGAAAAGGAAAACGAGAGAGAGAGGGGAAAAAAACCCAGGAAAAACACGTGATGCAACTGCTCACCACCCGCCGACCAATGCCCAGCCAGTCCCCGAGCAGCGATCGCTGTCCCCCGGCCAACTGCCCCCAGTTGATATACTGAGCATGATGTCATATGGTATGGAATAGCCCTTTGGTCAGTTTGGGTCAGCTGTCCTGGCTGTGCCCCCTCCTAGCTTCTTGTGCACCTGGCAGAGCATGGGAAGCTGAAAAGTCCTTGACTTTGTGTAAGCACTGCTCAGCAACAACTAAAACGTCAGTGTGTTATCAGCATTCCTCTCATACTAAATCCAAAACACAGCACTATGCCAGCTACTAGGAAGAAAATTAACTCTAACCCAGCCAAAACCAGGACAGATAATTCTTTGGCAGAAGACGAAATAGAATCCTTGTCCTGCATCTTCTTGCAGTGTGAGCTATTAAATAAAAAGCAATGTGAGGGGATCATCCATTTACATTTAGAAGAAGTCTGTCAACTCAATATATTCAGTGAAGAGCTTGATCCTGCAGGCATAGTCAGGATGCATGGTTAGCACAATTTTTTTTCCCTTTTGGATGCTGACTGATTCAAGATATTGTGAGATAGTTCAAGAACAGGTGTTTTGAACATAAACAGAAAAGTAAGTTGAGGTGCCAAGGAAAATCTTTAATATCAAAAAATGAGATTCCAAAGAAGTTAGCCAGTTGTATACTTTGGTAACACGGCTTTTAAATCTGTAATTTTAGGCTTAGATGACTTACTTGTATCTACATATGTATCTGAATGCAAATCAGGTGCCAGTGTCTTTTAGCCAGCATCGAGAACAGGGCTAAAAGCAGATTATGCATTTTGAATTGTTAATTGTCTCTGCAATAATATTTTTTGATAGACTATTTTTAAAGATGCTAATGAAACTATACTTGCTAATGTAATTTTTAAACAAAAAAATATTTTCTGAGCCTGACTATGGTTCCTAAATCTTTGCACATTGTTTTGGAAAGACCCATTAGAATTTATGGTGCTACACTTAGATAAATTATTTTATTTTTAAGATTTATATGGAAATCTCTCTTTCTCCCCATAATTTTTTCTATGATTTATCATAAAGAGCTAGTACTCTCAAAAAATGTTAAACCTTCTTTGTACTAGTGTTTTGTTGGTTTTTTTTTAAAAGATGGAGAACAATGTATTAACTGATATTTTTTAGCACAGTCTTTTCCCCCAGTTTAGTTATGACTAATAACAAATAAATATCAAACTTGAAAAAAATTGTAAAGTCAAAAGCTGAGGTGACTGGGAGGAACATAAGCAAAATGGGGATTGAAATGAAAAGCAAACAGAGATATAATTTTGTCAATAACTTGAAAATGGAAATGGGAATTCTTAAACTACTTTTTTGTTAAAGGCAACAAACGACTTAAAGGAAAAATGTGAATGACGGGATTAAGATCACTTCAAGAACAATGACTTGGATGAGTGGAAAGAGAAGTGTTGATTAGAACAAAGAGGAAAAGAGAATGAAAGTGTAGACAAAGTGTCAAAGAAAGAGAAAAATACAGTACTGAGAATGACACTGAAGTTGTAAGTCTAACAGATCAATAGAAACAGGAAATGCCAATTTGTCAAACACAAATCAGTTACTGAGATAAAGTCTCTTTTGACACATTTCCAGATCTGAAATATTTTTCAAAATAGAACCTCTGAAATTATTGATTTTTCCTTTTTAAATTATTTTTTTTAATTTACAAATTGAAATTGTGTTTGGTTTATAAATTGTAATTTGTATTTAAAAAAACTTAAATCCAAACAAAAATTTTGAACATTTTTCATTATCATGAGTGTATTTGTGAGATTGATTTTGAAAAAAATTAGATTTCAATTTGTCATTTTGTTTAAACATGAAATTTACTAAATTATTCAGAAATCTAAAAAATTCTTCTGGAAGAGGAAAGCAATTATAAAAGCTATTATTTGGTTTTAATAAGTCCCACAGAAGTTAATATATCAATTAAATGGTACTTTCTTGACAAATAAAGAGCAACCTCAAACACTGCATTTCTAATCATTCATACGGTTTTATTTTTAGTATCTTTATTGTGACAGCTGAGAGCTCAACCCACTAGCACCATCTGGGACAGCGCCTGTGCACAGCCCCGTGACAGTGTACACCAGGGACCAGGCCTAGTGAGCAGTAAGCACAGACTGCACCAGGTTTGGCTCCCCCTACTTTATACAGTCCTGCAGCATCACCCCGGTGTGCTTGGCACATTTAAGCATTCCTGTGTGCCAACAGCTCAAGCCCTTGGTTTCATAATAGCAGAGCAGCATTCCGAGGGGCAGCAATACAGCCTTCGCAGATCCTCTGAGCTCAAAAAGTAAACACAGTTATGTTATAGAACCGCATGAACACGATGTGGGACCCCAAAGTGATTCAGGAGCACAGGCTCTTTAGATGTAGGTAGACTACGTTAATGAGCCCCAGAGCCTAAGAGTGCTCACTGGCCCTGTTTAATTTATCAGTGTAGGCAGTCTCTGATATTTCAAAGACTTGGTTAGATACAGCCTTAGAACTTATTCCAAAGTGGCAATGATTTCCAAAGATGTCCTGCTGTTGAAAAGTGTAAGTCTTCAGTGACTTCTTGGAGTTAATTTGGATGTTCTGTACACATTTGTGATGGTTCAGGTTTTGAATTAGCATCTGGGGAAATGTGTATGAAAGATCAGTTCCATGAGTGCTTCATAGGAGCAACAGACAAATATGAAAATCTTTCTCTTGACACTGAATATGACTGTAGAGCCAAAAATATGTCAAGATACTCTATCTTGAAAAAGAGCAGAAGCGGAATATAGATTTGAGCTTGCAAAGGATGAAATGAGCAGATGTTCTGTCAACAAACTGATCACTGTACAACAAATTTTAAAACAAATGGAACCAAGACATTTATGACATTTTTACACAAATCAATTTTCCTTCAAGCTGTAGCTGAGGCTGTTCTCATGAGCATCATTTTGTTAAACACAGAAAAGTAAAAAAAAAACTTGAATGAAAAAAATCAGATCTATTTTAATTCTAAATGTTAAGTTTTACTTAGAAGCAATGAGGCTCTCTTCTGCAGTCAACATTGCCTTCTATTGCTGAGTTAGGTGAATGAGTTATTTTTATACTTGGTAGATATGCTATCATCAAGCAAAGGCCTGATCCAAATTTCTCCAAAGTCTATAGGAGTTAAGGGGAGTGAGGAGATCGAGAATCGTAGTTTGGGCCCTTTCCACTAATTTTTCAGACTGTTAGTTCTGTGATCCTGTAGTAAATCCACTCCACACCTTGGAAGGAATCATTTCAATCTCCCCCTAAATTCTGTATCTGCTGCCTTAGGTTATCAATAAGAATATGCATAGGACTAGCTGCAGGATTTTAAGGAGGCTCAGCATGATTCCACAAGGCTTTTTCACAGTGTTGGCTCTTTTTCCAAAAAAAGGGAAGCTCTTTGGATTATCACAGGTAATTGCTGCTATAGAAGAAAGATTCAAGGGTTTTTTACCTGAACACAGAAGATTTGCTGGGCATAACCTACACATGGAATCCCTTATGTGGACATTTTTTGTTAGTGTTAAATCATCAGCATTTTTTCTTTTAGTTACTATCTTTGAAGTCCAGAATAGACACTCTCTTGCATGTTATTTGCTAGTCTTCTTCATGGGTGGACATAGCAAACAGGTGGATCATCCAATCTGTCTTAAAAAGAAAATTAGCCAAACCTTTTGACCAAGATCCAAACCAATCACTTTAGGTGCCTAATTAAGACAATGCCACAATTAAACTTGGCACCAGTGAAATGAGGTGTCTCAGCTACTCACACAGTGAATGGAAAATAGTAGACACATCCGTTGCACAAGTAGATAGCCTATGTGCCAAGCAATATACCTATAGCTATCTGACAGAAAATACACCAGGGCATCCAAGGACTTCTTAGCCTATGTATGTCTTAGTATGTCTTTGAGAAATTTCACACCTTCTTGAAGCTGCTTGCCTCTGTAACCAAAACCACAAAATTTATAGGATTACTGTATCTATCATTCAGGTAGGAGTCAGATAAAGTTCTAAATTTACATTGCCAAAAAGCAATAGAGCTGATTATGGAAAAGAGACGCTGCATACACAGGTAAAGGTGCCAACTCTACTCAGAAGTAGTGTAAATCACATAAGAAGATTTTTACATCTTTACAATGGTAGGCATTAAAAATCAGCATGACAATTTTTCATTAGAAAGTGCTCCTTTATCTTTGAATTCAAAATAGCACAAAATTAATATCTATTAACTTTTACTAAACATTGTTTTTGACAGTAGACAGTAATTAATACTTCATAGCTGTAGTAAAGAAATGGTTTATTATTATGCAGATGTCTAGAGACCTCATGGTCACGTTTAAACTAATTTCAAAGAATTATGCAATTAATTGATTATTTTTATAAACTAGCATCCCAAATGTTACTTATTCACAGAATATTACGCACTTCACTCTTGCAATGTATTGTAAATTCACTCTGTAGTCTTATGTCTTGACCAGGATTTTTTTAAACTTCTAGGTAGTGATATTTTTAGAGCACTTTCTCTTTAAAAATTTAAATAGTCGGAAGTTATTATAATACTTACATAAAAATTAACTAATTTCACAATATTTTGATTATAATATAACTTTTTTTTTTCTTCATATTCTGGTGGTTCTTATTTGCTATTTGTAGAAACCTTGTGTCATAGTGTGAACAATCAGTATGGTGACAGCCATAAAAGCTTATCAAAATTAAGATCATTACACTACAAAACCAAAAGTCTTGTAGAAAATATTCCCTTTGAAACAGTCAGAGTTCTGGCCTTTTATATAAAATTCCCAGTGCATGAAAGGTGTAGATCTGCCAGTGCTGCTTGCTATATTTTTGTGTTGCAATTAAGGGATGCTAGAACTGGGAAGGGAGCACAAAGGAAAACTTCTTTCTGTCCACTGACTTTATGAACATACTTAAAAAGAATATCTTCCTTGACATTTCCATATCATTTTAAGAGTCAGTTTAGGGAATGTTGCCAAGTGGGCTGTGCTTCAAATGTGAGTTGTCACTACATTTTTTTTAAAAGTTAACTCAACTGCCCTGTTCATATGAGGTAACAGTACCTTTCATATAAACCATGAACATATCCAGACCCGAGAAAGCCTGGTATCTATTTCTGTATAGGGAGCATGTCAACTAGGAAAAGGAGCTGATGACTGCTGACGCTTTAAGTGAAGCTTTCTGGGGAACAGATTTTCTTGAAGTTATTCTAGCTGTATAAACAAGTTTGAGAAAAGCTGGAGGAAGTTTGGTTACGTGTTAGTTTTGTACTTTGATGAATTGGTGCTGTAATATTTTCTTATTGTTATGCTCATAGTTAATTCCCTATCACATGCTTGCTGTAGCAACACGAGGATAAAAAACAGCAGGAAGAAGGAAGCTGATGATTTTTATCTGTCATTCATGATATAAACACATAAGCAATGCACTACTTGAATCCAAACGCAGAGCAGCAGTAAGACGATCAGTGATACTCTGTCCTTTAGCAGATTAAGAAACAATAGTCAGAGACAGATATTCAGTGATGCCTCCATAAATGAGGGATGTTAAAATAAAAAAAAAAAAAATTGCAAAATATGCATATGCCAGATTGAAACCTTGAGTCAGCGACAGCTCTGAAATGGGAGAACCCCAATGCCCCCCCACTTTTTTTAAGGTGGGCACAAAAAAAGGCCTCCAGAAAGCTCGTGTTCTCTCAGGCTGTGTTTTATTAAAACATCCAAATAACAAATTATACAAAACCAAGCTCTCTGCAGGACGGGCCTTTTCCTGCCAACACGGCAGCACGCGGTGCTTCTCTGGGCAGCACAGCTTCCTCGAGGCCTGGGGAGGGGGGTCTCTGCCGGGACCTCCTCCCTCCCAGGACTCCCCAGGTGTGGCAAGGGGCTGACCCCAGGAGCATCCCAAGCTCCCAGCACTGCCCTCCTGCCCCAGCAGCCCTCAGGGAGAGCCGCCCACTTCCTCCCCCACACGAAGCCACAAGGAGGTAAGGAGCTGATTTTTTCCTTTCAGCTGCTGGGCTGGACCTGTGGCAAAAGAGCCGGCATTTGATGTTTCTACAGTAAACTGCCGACAATAATATTTTCTCTCAGAAACACTGCGGTGCGGCCTAGCGCCATGGCCCTGACCTGGCTCTCCTGACCCGGGGCAGAGGGGCCACGGGGCAGCTCTGGAGGAGCAGGAGCATGGTCATGGAAGATCTTAATTAGAGTCTGAAAAGCATTTTTTAACACTGAACAGAGAAAGGTAGAAGTTTATTATGAGTGCATGCAGTAGGGGATTCACATTAGAGTGCTGTAAGTTTGGAAAAGTAAGTCTTTCCCCCTTGGAAGAAGTAGGGGGATGGGCATGTGTGTCTGAGAAAAAGTAATTACAATATCGCTAGCTGATTTCTGGTAGAAAGTTTGATGGCTTTAGTGAAACGAATTCAGTAAAAATTTTGCCAAAATCATAGCGTATTTCAGTCCAGCTTCCAGTGAGCTTTAGATCTGTAGCACCCCTACACGTGATTCACAGATTTGGTTCTGTATTCTAGGAAGTCATCGGTCATGTATGATCCTGCAAAGTTACTTTTTCATTTCTATTTTTGTTCAAATGCAGAATATGAATTAATCACCCTTTTAAGTTAGCACTGAAAATGCTGTAAAATTACAGAATTTTTATATAGTTAGTTAAAGCCCATTTTGGTAAAGTTAGAGCTCTTTGGAAAAGTTCAAAGTTTGAAATATTACCTCTACCTTGTCTTTAGGTGACCATTTTATTTCATTCATGAACATGGCCTAAAACTCAGTAGCTATCATATTATTCAACAGGAAACCACAGGCAATATAAATGCTCACACCCATATTCCCCCTTCTTTTTTTCCACGGGGATGGAAAACCTGCAAAAGGAAAGTGAACCAAAAGTTGATTTGAAAGCGAGAATTGTGATGATGAGCCACTCCACTGTAATCCACAGCTGGGTACTGGGGGAAAAAAATGCAGTGCTGTGGATCAAGCCAAAAATCTCTGAAAGTGACTTTTTTAAATGCAGGCTTTTATTATTTCTGCATTTTGTAAATATTAATGTATTTTGTTTCAAATGTTTATCCAGTAGTTTGCGTACTTACTATTTAACAGTTAGCATCATGCCTGAAAAAAGCATCATAGAAAGTTGAATAAATGGAAAACTTTATTAATTTGCAATAGAGACATCTTTTTATAACAATCTCCTATCTGTGGTTCAGGATGGTGATGTAGCAACAAGCTTACTCCTATTTTTTACCCCTTACCTCTTGTTCATCATTGTCATTCATCTGACAAAAAAAAACTATCTGCGAGAAGTAACGCATCCAGCTTCTGCAAGGAGCTAGAAAAGCAGGTAGCTAGCTTTTTGTTTTTCTGAAACACACAGTTTTATTTTTGGATGATGTCTGGCTGTTGTCTCTGAATTCAAATTAGATGCTATTGCACTGTAGTTTGGGTGGCAACTCTCAAGTGAAGGTAACATGAACTGCTGTATTCCAAGGCCTATTTTCACCCATCTAAACTTCCAAGGGGGAGGAAATGCACATTTGAGTTGTTATTTCTCATTCTTAGTCTTAGATCAATGTTGGGTTATTTTGGAAAGGTCTAAGAAAATAAGAGGAGTCATTTTTGAGTGATGGTGTTGTGAAAAATTTACATGTTTCAGTTTTATGGAAGTGTTGTGACCTTTTTTTGCTCTCTCATATCTCAAAAGAGTTTGGTGTTAAAAGTTCAAGCTTGTCATGCAGTTAATCCTTGATGAGAACAAGTGCATGTGGCATGTCTGAACAGATCTGATTTAGAAACAGAAAAGTAACTTTTAGTCCTGATTTGTTAACCCTTTCATCTTCACCAATCCAGAATGGAAGATAAATAACCAGTTTTATGTGTGGCATAAGATGTGGCATCTTTAGCAGGCATGAACATATTTCTTCATCCTCACCAATAATTCTGTTCTGTCTTGCTCTGAGTTTAAAATGAGAAGGGGAGGGAAAGATGGTTGCGTTTCCTTTGTGTTGTGTCACTTCCCAAATAATTTAGTCATATTTTATGCATTTGATTATTGAAATATATTCTAATTATAACATACATTTACCAGAATACTTTTTGTTATATGTTTGGGGCAGAACTAGGACTACACCAAATCAAAATATTATTTTGTGCCTCCTGAAAGCATACCTTGAGGTACGACTTCCAAAACTCTGCCTTAACACAGAACTGTGTGAGAGAATTGATTAGGTTTTGAACCTGGAGTAGGATTGTGGATCCACTGGAACCACAACTGTTAGGACAGTTCTTCAGAAGTACTTCTTGTTTCATATGACTCTCATTTAGTATAGCCCTGCATTTAAAAAAAAAAAAGGTCAAAAATTGACTTTTAAATTATTTCCAATATTGAATCTTAAAGAAGAGTTGATGGAGTTATTTATACAGAATTAATTAAGCCTATAGCATTTTCAGCTTTCTAGCATGGTTTTTTCTTGCTGTGAAAGATTAAACCCTAGGATTAAACCCTAGCAAACTTTGGTCAAAGCCAAATTTCTTTGGGGTACTCTGATTTAGGACTTGCTGAAGTCCCAGAGAATATCTGGTAGTCATGACATTTCCAGATTCCCAGCGGCAGAGCTGGCTTTTTTTCCTGCTTGTTGTGACTAAGCAGTTTTGTCCTATGACCTTGGGATATTTGGTTCCACACCTTTCTCAAAAATCCCATAATGACTGGACATGAAGAAATGGATGGAGTTTCTTGTATCTGTTTACAGATTAAGGAGCAGAGGCAGAGATTTTGTATGAGACCTGTTAATGGGCCCAAACAAAGGTTTTTTTCTTAAGTTAGAAATAATTATTCAAATTCATTTTACTTTTGCTGGAAGACTTCTAAGTATACAAAATATCATATCTTTTAGTGTATTTATTTTTCTCTTAGATGACAGCTTGTTCTCTGGTTAGATATCATTCACTTCTCTCAAGTCAGTGATAAAAGTGTGTTCTAGCCCTCAACTTAGTGGATTCCCATAGAACCATGCTGGTGGGAGAGTAACTGTTTTGTTCACACTTGCACTCCAGTTTCACATCCTTTCCTTCCAAACCCGTTGCTCCCAGTGCAGTATCATAACACAGCTATTATTGTTTTTCCTTGGGAGGAAGAAAGAGACAGTTTGCATGGTTGACCTACAGTGATCTTCCAACAGATAGGAGAAAAAAGAATCCAAAGCATGAATAACCCTTGGACCTCTACTGCAAGAGTATCCTGTCAGTGTTGTCATGAAGTCATTTAATCTCATTCTTTACTGACACTACAGCAGTCCAAAGTTTATTTACAATATGCGGCAGAATAATATCTTTCAATGCATGTTCATTAAGTAAACTGTGGCATAGGTGTGCTGACTACAAGGATACTTTCTCAAGTTAAAAGAGATACTGGCACGATTATGTATGCTGACCTAATGCATATCATAGAACAGTCTCACCTAATAGATTCTTCATCAGGAGAATTAGAAGATATGTTTAGAATTAATATTGTGTAGTACACTGACTACTGTGTTTATTTACAGCCTATAATGAAACATGTCTGAAAAGCAAAAAATGGCCATAGTTCCTTCTGCTGATCAGCATTGCTCCTATTTATTAGTATGGATTACTTTTATATGAATAAAAAAAATAAGTGCTGCAATATCAATAGGTATTCCTAAATACTCAAGTGTGCAATAAATGTAACCATCCCTTTTATATTTAAATTAGGTATTTGATATAAATCAACAAAGCTCAGTGGCAAAAACTGACAACTCCATGCATAATGCTGTAAAGAGAATGATTTCTGAAATATTTAGTGCATCTATAATTTTTTACATGCTGGCAGAAAAAATACCAACCGAGTAGCCCATACATGTATATTTGATCTAGTTTTTAATTTCTGTCATTTTAATCCTCATAGCACCTCACTTTTTCTTCCAGTAGACTAAATAAGAAATCTATGATTACTTACAGAGTCCTTAACAATGGGAGACTCTATTAAGCATGCAGAGAAAACAAATGCAGCCCATGAATTTAATTCTAGTTTTCATTATCTTTTATTTGTGTATCACACCCTAAAGCTGTCGATTCTATTCTCATATTCATCTTTTTAGTAAAATGTTTGGAGGCAGAGGGGAATTCACTGAACAACTGAGTCGTTGATTCATTTTATGTCAGAAGAAATCCCTGTATTTTAAAAATGATAATGTCTTAAGTTACTAATGTATTTTTACAATATTTGTCACTCTGGAAGGGTCCTAATTCCTGACTGTAAATTAGTTAGTTATCATCAAAATACAATAAATATTTTATGCAGGGTACAATATCATTAAATTGAGAAATCTCAATAGCAAATGAACCTACTTTAGTATAAAGTCTCAAATTCTGTTAGGAAATGTTCCCTGTCAGCATGGTGGTGTATTTGGCCTCTGTTCATCCTCTTGCAAACCATTAAAAACCCTTTTTTCCCCTCCTTTATATAGCCTGCTTCTTACACTTTTTTTTTCCCAGTCTGTTTACTCAAGAGATAGCTTGCTGTCCTGGTTTAAGCTGGGATAGAGTTAGATATAGATGCAGCATCTGGCTTCACTGAGGTCCTGCTTTTTGCATTTTTAAGCTGGATTGACTGAAGCAAAGGGAAGCTTAAATGACTTGCCTGAAGTTGGCTCAGTGGGGATTAGAACCAAGAATCCTCTTGCCCACAGCCGTTTGCTCTGAATAGGAAACTTCCCTGCCTTCATATTACCCCAGCAAACCAGAGGGGCACAGCTCACATTCAGTTTATTTGATGAATTATTTCTAATAGTTTTCATTCCCTTTTTTGTTCAGATTTTCAGAGATTTCTTTCCTAGTCCAGCCTTTTTTGGAGATAGAACACAAATCCTTTTTCAGGTTCATATTTCAGTTAGGATTTATCTTTTCGGGGAACGTGGTACATAATGTCATAAACAAATCAGTCTTCTTTTTAGTATATCTTTGTATTAGCCATGGATAATTTCTTCAGTGCTTAGCTCTTAGAGGAACTGCCAAATAGATCTATGAAAAGAGAACACCCAAGAAATGTGATTTTTCATAACTTGTCACACTTAGTAGTAAATATGACCATCTGCATGTACACACACTTAAATGCACATATTTATATATATACCTTTGCACACCTGCGCTCATGCACAATACTGTTTTTCAAAACTTGAGTTTTAGGTAATGGCTAGTGATTACACAGGAGGAAAGGCTCCAATATAACTTTTTGTTTCCCCAGTACCAAGACATAAGGCTTATGGCCAATGGGAGGACCCCTAGGAGTTCTAGGTTTTCTAGCAATGAGTCAAGGAGTTATAGGGTTTCCAATAATTCCCTATAGCAGAGTCTTTCCCCTTACTAACCAAATCCCCAGTGCTGGGAGTGTACTTGTGGAATTTTATAGGTTGTAGCTGTTAGAATTCAGAGCCAAAGCTGTGGCAGAACAAATTTTTCTCATAGATTTCTTATGCTGTATTTTTACTGGTGATGTTATAGTCACAGTTGTTTTTCCAATTCTGAATGCATAATTAAAGTGCAGTTTTCAGATCCTGGTGGTAGAAGACACACTGGCCTTGAGGGATTGGTAATTATGAAGAGATACCTAATCTATTATACATGATAGTAGGAAGAGGCAAAAATAAGGAGCAAAAGCTAAAGGACATCAACCTAGAGTCATCTGGGAACAGACAGGGGAGAACACAAGGTCAGTCTGTGGTGTACAAAATTTCCTTGCCATCTCAAACAAAAATACCTTAAGTGGAATATGGAATAAAGTAAGAAGACTTCTACTTTTCTTCTTTCCTCCCTCCCCATAAACACAGAAGAGCTTCTATGTTGAGAAGACTTGTTCTCCTGGGCAGAGAAAGAAAAACATGTATCATATGACATATTTTAGTCACATTTCTTTATGCATCAAGTGGCAAACATGCTATAGAACCTAAGCAGTGGAGAAAACCTGTGTTCTCTTCATAGGAAAAAGAGAACAAAACTATATTTTTACTAATTTTGGAGGTGGACCTCTCTGTAACCCTGAAAATTTACTTTCCTGGGTGCCTCCACATTACTAAGTCTAGAATTACCTTCCAACTCTTTGGGCCTGTCATGTTGCCCAGCCGTATCTCATTTCTGTATCAAATAAGAGTAATGGGCTGACTTTTTGCTCCATAAGCTTGTTTTACACAAAAATTACAGCCAGATTCACAGGCTGGATGGAAGCTGAAATGCACTTTCACAGTTCCCTCCATTGGAATCATAAGGGACGTACTCTTGAAGAGTATCACACTGCAGTGAGTCAGGTGATCCCCACACAGTCTCCAAGACTTGTTTTAAATGTTAAAAAATATTCCCAAGGATTGTATAGGTCACTAGGAAATTTCTTAACAAACTGAAGGAAGGAAACAGAGTAAGAACATGCCTAATTTGTAAATAATCTAGAAAATTAACATCATTCTGACCAATTCAAGTCTACTCCAGCTTGTGAGGCTTTAAGCGAGACCAGATGGTGGTAGTGCATTGGAAGGTATCCAAAACTGCTTTTGAGTTAATTGATATAGTGGAGGGGAGATCTCTGGAGAAGTATACATCCCTGGGTAGTTGATTGCTTTGGAATTCCAACAGAGAAGAAATGTGTCAAAAATGAGAAAGGAAACATAAGTTACTGAGTGGTTATATCTTAGACTTGGCCCAGTTAATTTCTAGCCAAACATATGTGAAAAAAAATGAAAAATTGTGCTAAAGAAGGAAAATGTGGTCACTGCATAACTAGAAAGAATTGACAAAATAGCCTATTTAGCTTCAGTATTTCATGTATTTACACTTTATTTCCATTGTGTTAGTGTATAGAAGAAGTAGAAGACTTATTTTTCATTTGAACCTGTAAATTTTAATCAGAATGGCAATGGTGTAGCTGCTAACCATATATTGTTACATACTGCTAAATGAAAGTGTCCATGTACTAAATTGGAACTCTCACCAGAGGTTGTTTAAAATCTCTGTAAAATAGATCAAATGAAACTGGAAAAGTAATTGATAGCTACAGTGAAACTGAAAGCGAATATAGAACTTAAAATCACAGAGAAATCAGGACTTACAAGGTGAACATTCACTCTTCTCTGAGGCTTCCTAATTGAACACCTTCACTCAGTCCGC
>VYZW01035849.1:26093-39258 GCA_013401315.1 Balaeniceps rex
GTGATGTGAAAAAGAAAACCTCTATTTAGCTGAAAAATGGAGACAAGCTACAACATTAATGTTGCAGCAGCTTTAAATGGACTACTATCTTTGACTGATAAGTTGCTTCTACAAGCCCAGTATGTTTGAAAGGGATAAATCCATAAGTATAGGCCTCACTCAGTGCTTGTTGTGTGTAGATAGACTCCTGGAAATCTAATATTATTTCATCCATGAGGTGTATACGAGATGTTGTTGATATTTGGATTCCATAGGACAAAGGTACTATTGCAGCTGTATTGATCCATAATATGTCTTTTCATTTATTTATTATACTTCCACATAAGTGACTAAATTTAATTCTGGGCTTTAGCAATCTAGTATAGTCAAAGTCTAAGCTATGCTAACTTTTTAAAGTAAGCTTTACCTACCTTAGCTCACTCTTTATAACATGAATGCTGGAATTCATTGCACACAAAGAGAAAAAATTCATTTTTTAAAAGTATAGAAATGAAAGGTGTGATAGTAACTAACCTGTAAAAATATGAGGCAAAATTACTTCATGAGTAAAAGCAGTTATTTCCCTAGAAGGAGCAATAGACTATCCGATTGCTTTTTACAGTGTGCGTAGCAAAATGTGCAGGCATCAATCTGTATGCTGGTGATGGAGGTTGCATGTTTATCGGTGCAGAGCAAGAAGTACAAGAATCACAAGGGCTTCTTAATCCCACCACTGTTCTGCCACTGAAGGATTACAAAACAGCTGGTTGTAACAGATTGCTTGGTATTTCCAGAAAACAAAACAACAAAAATACATAACAATGTGTGGCCAATCCCTTTGAAACAACAAAAAGAACAGTTTATCAGGAGATTTTATTGATAACACTGTTTTTAGTGGATTGCAGACTGTGTGAATTGCTTTGAGTAATTTTATTCTTATTTCTTATATTTGGTGGATGATTGAACAACACTACTTCTGTATTTTTCAGTTGAGACACTCCTAGTTACGTCTTAAGAAGGGCAAATAGCTATAAATTCATATAGCATAAATTCATATAACAGAAAACTAACTTCAAAAGTTCATGTATTTAAATAGTATCTTGGACTCCTAGGGGCTCAAGTACAAGCAAAAGCCCAAATATTACTGGTATCCTCAGTTATCTATGTTAGTCTTTGAAAGAATAATGATTTGCAAGGCTTATTGCTAACTGAAACACAAAAGATTCCCTCTGGGCTTGCCACAGACAATCCTCAGGCACATTAGAGGAGTCAACTAGAGTTAGTTCAAAGTGAATTGCTCCGTTTTAATCATGGTGACTTTACCCTCTCAGTCAATATGCCGTAATGGCATATTGTCAGTATTTTGTTCCTTTTAAATGACAAGTTTGGTCACTTTATTTTAAGGCATATTTTAGAGTGTTTGTGAGATTTATAGATTCAACAGCTCTTCAAAGAGACTTTCTGTCTTGCTTTACAACCCTGAAATTTTGTATTGCTGCTATTTCACCACCTTGAGGCAGTTCTTAGTTAAAATATGTGGAGATGTTTTACAACTGAATGAGTTCTTAGTATGATATATAACCAATTATATAGCTATAATGAGTCCAAATTTTAAAAACCAAATAAAAAATGTTGCACTAAGGATTACTAAAGACTAACATTACCCTCTCTTCATTTATTTGCAAATAGGAAGCAGGTATGTAACCATAGTATTCACAAATATTACTGTCATTAAATTAAAAAATTCAGCAATTTGATTACTTTAATACTTTAGCTAATTAACTCTGAAACCTTGGAGGTTTTTATGCATTTTCTAAAGTCAGTGCCAATTTCGTATATACTTAGATCACTTCCTAAACTGCTAAGTTGTTCAGGATACCAAATAGTAATTAATGAACAAAAAATGTGAATCTGATCCTCTATCAGTTTTTTTTTTCAACACACCTGAGGCAGGTTGTTGCTGAGATATTTTTCTTCTTTATAGTGCAGCTGATTAATACTCACTGAATCTTCCAGGGAAGATGTAACTTTTTCGCAATCCTTTTCAAGAGTTTTAAGGACCTTCTTCTAGACATGAGGGACTAAACACCAAACCCTTCCCTCCCATTCATTGACTTGACTCTGAGTTTTGTAAAGAGTAAAGGAATAGGCTCTATAGTTATACAATAACTTCTGTACTTTTTTGTTAAGACAGGTTATAAAACTACTGATGATGATGGTCTTTCCCCTTAGCCCTTCCTGTATTTATGTTTCTGGTCCAATAACCAGAGGGATCATAGAGGTTATCTTCATTTTTGCCCTCTTGATATTGTTTTAGCCCAAAGGGGAAATCAAATGAGAAACAGAAGATGCTAAACTTGCACAGCTCTCAGGTCATTAGCAACTAATTAGAAACAGTTTAGGGATCTCAATGATCCTTTAGGTAAGATGTGAAAGTGGGATCAGAGAACATTTAACAACTTCACTTCCTTATTCTTTCCAGGCGGTGGCTAAGTATATGACAGAGTTTCTGACTTATTTTCTGTTGTTGCTTTTTTTACAATACAAACAAGTATTTTGCAGTGACAGAGTAAGTGAAGTGCCAGAACATACTGAGATATTCACAGAATTTATCTAAACAGTAGGTCTTTCCACTATGACTTCATTTAATACTATTTAAATGTTAAGATTTACTAAATAAATAAAACCCAAAAATCTACCTAAAATAGAGCTCATGTCATGTATAGATGTATAGATGTATATGAAAAGGAAAGCTGTTGTAGTATGGAAAACTTGAAGGATAAAAATTAGTAATAGACACACTGTTAATATTAGCAGTTATTTATTAGCTGTTATTTATCCCCAGGGTTAGAATACTAAAGTCTATGAAGTTTGTAACTCTTAGGATAATCTCTGCTGTTACATCTCAAGGTTCTAAAGTGAAATAACTTTCTTCTCCTGGAGCATGGATGGGTTTGTGGCAATATAGCTATCACAGATCTACATTTGTGTGTTTTGCCTCCTGAAGGCAGGCAGTGCCAGGTGGCAGGTGCCACACTGGGATCTAGATCACTCCATAGGCATGCTTACCTGAAGCCCTGCTAACATTTCATATGTCCAGCAGAGTTACAGGGACTAAGCTGTACTTTCTTTCATATAAAGTCTTTCTACTGGTGAGATGCACGAGGTACTTACCTTCTCCCTACTCCCATAAAACCACAACCTCTTGTGTTTCAGAATGTCTGTGAGGAAAATTGCTGACTACAGATGTCACTCAGTGACATGTGCAAACTTAATACTTTGATCTGTCCATCTGAACAAAGCTGACAGTAAAACTGACAATAAACAGTTGTATTTTGGACAAAGTTGTCCCTTTTTAGCACAACACAACTTTTAAATGTACATGCATTCATTTAAGTCTAGCCAGGACCCATGAAGTAGAATTAGTCCTCTGTGGAGAAACACTAACTTTTGATATTCCAGCTGGCCAGTCCCACATGTTGGGGAGCCACAGAATAGTTCATGTTCCAAGTTTTGTCTGTCAGTAGACCTAGAATTCCTTTATTAACTGTTGATAGTACTGGGATAAGAAGCATAATAAACTTAGCAAAAAAATTTCACTCTTTCTTTCTGATGTCTTCTACTATATTTATGTAAATTTTAGTTAAATTTTCACCCCTCTGTTTCTTCTGTTGACTTATGAGAATTTCTGGAGCATCCTCAGTCTTTCTTTCCTAAACACCTCAGTCATTATTTGTCTTTCTCTTCCATGAATTATCCTTTGACTAAAGAAGATATCTTTTATAAAATCATGGGATTTTTTTACTTGCTCTCCCCAAAAGCCCTATCCTAGTTTATATATCACTATTTCTCTTACTGCAAATGTTCTGCGTCTCCAGAAACCCCTTTCTTTCCAACAAACCTTGACACAGCTGTTTCCTGCCTAGGATGCTTTTTAGCATGGTTATTGTTTGGTTGTTAGAGAACAGTTGCTAAGGTTAACAGCTCCCCTATGCATTTAGAGTGAAGAATATGTGTTGCGACCTGTCAGCAAATGGTTGATCCACATCAAGAGAGGACTTCAGACTTATATGTTTTTATGGGCTGCACATAGACTGATTTCCTAAATAATCCTAAGTTTTTTAATGCATTTGTCATTAAGAATTAATGAATTCTCATATTGAGGTGCATGTCATCCAGTATTCTCTCTCCACCAATGAAAAGCCTCAGAGGTCTTACAGAACGACAAACATGCAATAATTTCGCAATTATAAACAACTCTTACTGGTTGTTTTCATTTTATTTCACATTCATTAATGTATTTGGAGGATCTTCTCATCCACCTTTATTGTGACTTATGCAAATATACAAAACAATTGATAGGTCAAACCCAACTATCTTAAGGTTGTCTATAAAGGGACATTATAGAAAGATTATTTACATTAATTAAAAATTTTAATTAGAAAAATAACTTTCAAAGTAAAGTTCCATCCCAATACTTTCATATAGTATTAATGATGCCAACTTTGAGGTGACAGCAAACAAAAGTTTAATATGTATCATTTGGGGAAGTTGAGAAAATCCCTCATGCACAATACTGAAAGAACAAGAACAATATGGAAGGAAATAGCAGCTCCATTACGAGGATTTTTAATGAACCTATTGAACTGAATGTCATACAATATGATTGGAGAACAGTAAATATTTCAGTCACAGTTTCTGGAATGCCCCAGATAATGAAAGAGCATATTTCTGGCCACCAGCTTGGAAGTTTCTGGCCAGCACATCCCATATGTAGCACCCTTGCTTTGAAAGTTTATTATTTTAGGAACAGCGTATAGGCTTCCTAGTTTAAGCATAGCATGGAGCTAATGCAGAGTCAAATGCAGTATTGCTGTCTTCTTGTTTCCTCAATCAATTAAGCATGGACAAGTATGAAGGGGCAGTCCACAGCAATCTTGGGAACACAATGCAGATGTACCTGGATGGACTCTGCAGAAAGCCAGTACAGTCCAGCAGAGAGGATCAGTTTGTGCCTAGTACCATATAATTTTAACTACACCACAGCTAGCTGCACAAAGTATAGCTATATTTGCATAGATTTGTTCAGCTGTCACTGGCTCCACAAACTGGGTAGACTGAAAACTTAAAAAGACAAGTAGTGGATAAGAGGGAGAATTGCTTACACCTAAATGTAAGAAGGTCAAGGAAAAGGAGAAATTACTTAACCTGCGAAGCTTTAAAGAATAAGGAAGAGCAATTCAAGCATTCATGGGCATCAAACTGAGGATGGGATAAAATGTGGTGTGGCTTTAATGTAAAGAGTCTTTGCCAGAATTTTTTTTCCCCAAGAGAACTGTTTTTTTTAAGAAGGAAAATGTGATAGATACGATCTGTAGGGACTTCAGCACAACATTTGATGTATTGCCTCATCGGAAACTATTAGTAAAGATGGAGATGATGGGGATCAGTACAAAACCAATAAGGTGGTAAAGAGTTGGCTAAAGAAAACTATCATTTATGCTGTAAAGCAGAAGTATGAGCTTGCAGGGAAATTACTAATGTATTTTTTTAGGATTAATGGCACTGTATGGATATTGTTATTCTTCAGCCTAATCTGTCCTTCCTGTATAGTGCATAACTAGGTATTACATTACACTACTACTAATTTTTGTTATTCCATCATGTTCCCAAAATGCCTCCTACGTGTAGCTTCCCTTTGTTCCCAGTACTCTAGGTCACTTGTACGCTATTATGCTTTTTTCTTTCATGTATGAGAGAACATAAGTATAAATATATGATTTTATCTTTTCACAGAAAGCTTATTTTGATTTTTTTTTTCCCTTTCTTTCTTTTTTTTTTTTAATTTGATTTGGCACGCTTTTTTAGTATGATATATCCTCTATGTGATGAGCGCTGGGCATCCAAGAGCTGTTTTGGACTCAGGTCAAACAAAATATTTCTTTCCTCCTCTAGCTTCCTCTAGCCCTCTGCTTCCATTTACCAGCAGCTAAAATCACAGAGTTGCAAATAGGTCAGACTGGAAGGAGTAAATAGGAAGTAGGGAATCTGGAGTTGTCAGAGCTTCGTAAATAATGATAAATTAATGATAGCGACTGCAGGCTTAACTCATACTGACATGACTGGACTCACAGACAGCCACAACTACTTCAAATGAAAAAGACACTAGGATGTAGGAGTGAAGTGGGTACTTCCTCTCTCTCCTCAGCCTGGCAGAATAGTAATTACTTACAGTCCTTACTTCAGATGGGAGAACCACCAGGTTCTGAGTTCTTAGACTGGCAGGCTGATAGATAGACTGATATAAATTTTTATTTTTCTGCTGTGTCACTGTGCGGAAAATAATTCACGATTGCTGTGTCAGAGAGAGGGAGCATGAGTTAGGAGTTCCATAAGACAATAACTGGGAGATGAAAGAGGAGTAGTCTTGGGTTTCCAGTCCTTGTATATCATCCAGTGATTACTTAATGTAAAATAAGTAAATAGTCCTGAGAACACAGAAAAATAAACAGGGAATTTCTTAAATCAATGAGCTCCAAAATCATACCCTTCTTTTTCTTCCTCTTTTGTTTTGCCATTTTCTATACAGAGAGAAAAAACATGCCCTGTAATGATTTAGTTACTCTGCTTCAAAGGGGAAACATGATTTTGAGCTCAGGCTAAAATATAAGCTCACCATATTTTGGTGAGTGCTTTGGTTGTTGGTCAGTTGGGTTAGGTGGGGAGATACAAGAAGGAGAAAGGGAATATTAATACTATAATTTGCTCCTCTTCTGGGAGTATTTTAAATGAAAGAAGCGATCCTTGTTCTGCTTCTGAGAGGAGCAATTTATGCCTCTAATTTGAGGAGAGCATCCTGGATTGCAAATCTTTCTCTGCTACATGCGCAAACACTTAAAGCTCCCAGCAAGGTTTTAGAGTTGTCTGGCTGTTACCTTTCTGAGGTGTTTCTCTTTAAATTTTTTGAGAGATCTTACAAACCTCACTTAGACCTGTGAATTTTACAAACCAGATACTGAAAGCCTAACAGTAGCACACAGGACCTTTATCTCAGGGCCTTTTTGTTATTCGGAAGTTTTTATGATGATATTAATTTTTTTAAGCTTATTTCTAATTCCTAGAAGTAGCTGCTTCAAATCACTAGTTGGTCTTCACACATACTATGAAGTACTTAAATTTATTGAATTAGCTTCCTTTTTTCGTGCTTTTGGTCATATATAATTTCAAATAATACACCTTGTAGAGACCTATCTTTCTTACAATCAGCTACTCACTGTCCTAGATCATGGCCCATAATAGTTGTGATACAATGTTCTAAGACTTGGGGATTTTGTCTTGGATACAATGAACTTTTTCTCCAGATAATGACAAAAATTAGACCTTCACTAGATACATTCAGGGCCAAACTAAGCTGATATACTGTTCAAAGACATTTACGCCTTGAAAATTAAACTGTGTAAATAGAAAAAATAAAGTATCTGTTGACAAGAAAAATCATAGAATCATAGAATGCTTTGGGTTGGAAGGGACCTTTAGAGGTCATCTAGTCCAACCCCCCTGCAGCGAGCAGGGACATCTTTAACTAGATCAGGTTGCTCAGAGCCCCGTCCAACCTGACCTTGAATGTTTCCAGGGGTGGGGCCTCCACTACCTCTCTGGGCAACCTGTTCCACTGCTTCACCACCCTCATTGTAAAAAATTTTTTCCTTATATCTAGCCTAAATCTCCCCTCCTTTAGTTTAAAACCATTAGTCCTTGTCCTGTCACAACAGGCCTTACTAAAAAGACTGTCCTCATCTTTCCTATAGGCCCCCTTTAAGTACTGAAAGGCCGCAATAAGGTCTCCCCGCAGCCTTCTCTCCTCCAGGCTGAACAGCCCCAACTCTCTCAGCCTGTCCTCATAGGAGAGGTGCTCCAGCCCTCGGATCATTTCCGTGGCCCTCCTCTGGACTCGCTCCAACAGCTCCATGTCCTTCTTGTGCTGAGGGCTCCAGAGCTGGATGCAGTACTCCAGGTGGGGTCTCACCAGAGCCGAGTAGAGGGGCAGAATCACCTCTCTCGACCTGCTGGCCACACTTCTTTTGATGCAGCCCAAAAATGGTTATGTTGATCTCCATGCTGGTAAGATACAGATATGACTTGAAATTTAAGTTTGCTGAAAAAGGAAGCTTTTGAAATAGCTTTTGAAAAAGGCAGGATCAATAGATTAGATTGTAGATATAAAAGAACTGCTGTAAAAACAGTTTTGTTTATCTATAACATCTGTCAATGCAGGTCATGTACTTCTGATTCTATTCTGAATTTTCCTTCATACGTTTCACAGGTTGTAGTTATTTATGTTTTTTCATTGCATTGAAGACTATGGATTTCCATTACTGAGTAACCAGTTCATGCTCTTTGTTAAGATATAATTTTTACATATCAGACGTGGGCAGTGTATTCTATTTTTATCTTGTCATATTTATACCTTCTTTGAGTGCTTGGTCCTATTTTTTCTGCTTTTTGATACCTATTTCAATGCTAGTGACAAGGAGATTTTGAGTAGACCTTTGTTTCTGTCTCCAGTATTTTATTTGTTGAGATAATTCAAGAAAAAGCTATATTGCCATTTTTAATCTAAAGCCAAAATGTTAAGTTTATTAGTACAGAGAAATACACTTCTTATTGTGCTTATAGCTGTATGTAAGTGTCCATGAAATTTTATTTCTTAGTATGATCATTTTGACTAGACTAAAGTCCTTGTATTGCTAGGTTAAGTTTCTTCTTATCACAGGGATGAATTTAAGCAGCTTATTGGAAAAAATTACCTAAAGTAAGGACATCTTTACAAACTGCAGGCACAGCAAATGTGATAGTCACCACATTGAGGTCTGGATGACTGCTTTGGGGCATAGTAACTGCCCTATGTTCAGAGCTGCAACGTGCTGCCTATAATCCACAAGCTTGCAAAAAAGGGTCCAAGTAATGTTTGAAGACCTTTGTCTTGAGAGGATTATTTTTGTTTTGCTTTGTTATAAAATTAAGAAGTCTTTACAGGTTTGTATTTACCCTTACATATCTAGAGATTTTACTTTCTGTAGTAAAAAAGTAGCAGCCTCACAGTAACGTATCTAAAGGATTCTACCTTGCAGAATCTGTAGCTTATTTCTATCAGGAATAACTTCTATAATTAACAATAATAACAATAATAATGATAGGAATAATAGTTTTCAGGAAGCCTGGAATACTGTAGCCAAATAATAAGCCAAATAAGAAACAATGCAAACAGAAGAATCATTTGTTTTTCAGAGAATTTCTCCATCTTCCTCTCCGAGGCTTTACTCACAGACACTTCTCTTGTATCTCAAGGACACAGAGGATGTTTCTGTCTGGATTTATGCTGATCTTTTTTTCAGTCTTTCAAACTCAGCATCACCCAAAATTTTTCCACCTCCCTTTCAAACTGACTTTGTGGAGATTCCACCTATTTCATCTTCCTCTTCCTCTTTTGGGAACTGCCATCCTTATGACATCCCAGTTTGAGGTTCACCAGTTTTAGGAATTTCCAGCTGAACCAATAGCATCATTTTCATTTTTGCATTAAGACAGCTTTTCTCATGACAGTTGCTTCACCACACAGAGCTGATGAATTACACTGTCATTATAATTTACCACTCTTCAGAGTTCTTTATAAAGATGAAATTACTTTTAAATTACATTCTGCATTTTTTCCAAATACAGCTTCATATTATCATTTGAGTCAGCTCACCTGTCCCAGCATTATTCCTGAAGTCGTATTAATTTCAGATATGGAAGTTTTAAAAAGATAAAATTATTATTCTGTGGTTTTCTACCTGCAAAGAATAAGCCCACACTGATTTTCCTCTGGATTTTTATTTACATTGCAGGTTGATAAAAGAGGCCTGCTGCTATTATCAGCCTTAAAATCTCATAATGGGCATAATGTTGTAGCAAGTTAGCGTATGATGTAGCTTAATGGGAGTTTCTTAAGAACATCAGACCATATTAAGAGCTCAGACTTAGCAGTGTCTGTCAAAAATTTCCCTTTGTGTAACATCTATAAAGCTGTCACATATGACATTCATGCTTCTATCACTGCTACCTAGTGAAGGCATCTTATTTGGACATCCGTTTTGGTACATGTGTATTGGACTGCCTTTTAGTTGACAAACTCTTTGTGACAGCAACAGGAGACTTTAAAATTCAAATGAAAAAGGGAAGCAAAATACCCCTTGTAACTCAGTTTTATGGGACATGTTGTCTGTGTGTACTTTGCAACCTGCTCTCCCTTCCACGCCACTGTCAGGTTTTTAGTAATGGAAATTGAAAGGTTCAAAGAAGCTGTGGATCAGTTAATCTTTTGTACTTATAGATGTTTTGGTGCAGGATAATGTCTTAAGTCAACAGTAAGAAGGAACAACAAACAGATGCTGAAAATTGAAGTATTTTATCTTGTGTAGGTGCACTATAGAAGTGGAATATATATGTAGACATTATATAGCAAAGATTTTCTGCTGTAAGGTCAGTAACTGAGTGTTGGAAAAGAAAAAGACTAGGACCCAGTTAGAGGGTAACTCTGAATTCCAGCATGATGCAGCTGTGAAAAAGCTAAAACAATTCTAAGATCTCTTAGCAAGGTATTTTTCAATAAAGACAGGGAACTATCATTGCATGTTTCAAATTTCTGATGTTGTGTGCAGGTACAGGGAGACATGCATGTAAACTGAAAGAGATCCAGAGGAAAGAATATCTATTTTTAAACAGAGTTTTTAAAAGCTCAGTTTGTTTAACCTATGTAAATGAAGATGTAAAGGGAATATAATATTTGTTCATTGACAGATGTTGAGGGTGAGTAAGTACCAAGATAGGATAAAAATTAGTTGGATTAAAGGATAAAATTGTCAAAAAATCAAGGGGAGTAAAATTTTCCATGAGTAAGTTTAGATCAGAAATTAGAAGGTTTCCAGCTGTCTAAAGAGTGAAGTTCTGAAGTTCCTATAATCTTCAAATAGGGCAATAGGTGCAAGATACCAAAACTGGTTTAGATGGTGTCTGATAAACATGTAGAAGGAGTTATGGAAGTAAGTAGGAGAATTCTCAGAGATACAAAATTACACCTGCACTATGAGTTTTTGGATTTCTAAGGTACTGATACATCCAAAGGGGGTTGAATAGAGACTGCTTTGTTATTTGTTTGTATTGTTTTCACATGGGCAGGGCAAAAAGGAATTTTTTCCCCTCGTGCATTTTTTGGCGTAAGAAAAGAACTGGGACTATGTTTTCTTGCCTCTGAAGCATGGAATTGTCCACAGCCAAAACCATATATAGGCTATCCTGTTGCTCCTACTGCATCCTAAATTTAATTGAATGCCTGGCTGATATGGTCTGTTCAGGTTTAAAGCAGTTATTGGATTTGGCTTTCAAGGATTTTTTTTTCAAGGACCTTTGTTTTAAAGGCCTCACCTTTTCTAAAATGTACAACATGCAATATTCTGTAGATACATCCAGGAGTTTTATTTCATAGATTTTTAACTGTTGCAGTAACTTTATGCATTCACAATGTCCTTAATCCCTCCTGCTCTCTTTTTGTGTCATAGGATGTTTGTAGCTTTTGGTCTTCCCTACAGGTCTTGCATTTAGTACAGGATGTTGAGAAAGATCTATGGACTCTGAAAACATGTAGAAAAAAAGTGTTTACTCAGAAATAGAAAAATTTTGTTTTGTTGCCTGCAACTTAGAGAACTAGACTCACTGACTTGAGTGATCCATATTGACACTGTGTTTCCACCACTCATTGCAAAGTGAACTGAAATTTCTATATTTCAGGAGATTTAGAGGCTGTCACACATATTATCCACTCTTTCCAAATCTCCAGAATACGTATTTCCAAGGTAAAAATTACCTTCTTTAATAATCTAAAATTTTGACAGTCTCCTTGTGATTCACTTATGCCCTAGGTCTCTGGATTCAATTTAAAGATTAGCAAACTGAGAGCAATTGGCTGCATATCTTAGTGAAAAACAGCTTTTAATGTGGCCTCCAGAATCTCATGCTCTTCAAGATCTGGTGATTCTTCTTGGAAATAACTCAACAGGTCATACCTTTTCTTTTTCCTATGTGAACATCATAATTCAGTTTTTTACAGAGGTTTTCTGTGTAAACTTTAAAATGCAGTATATAGGAGTGAAACAATATACCCCATAGAAGGACATCATATATAATCAGTTTTCTCTGATATTTTGTATTAACATTTCTGTTGTCTTAAATCTGAAGAAATACAGTTTTTAATTTTCTTTCATAGGAAACCATGACATATTCTTCTTTCAAACTTAGGTTAATGAACAGAGAAGCTGTTCATCTGTAGTGAAAGACAGATAACTTATGTTAATATTACAGTCATGTTTTAATTTGGATGCTTACCTAATGAATTTTATTAATATAGTATCATTTGATTGTCACAGAACAATGCAGTTATGGTTGTTCCAGTCTTTTGCTTAGTATAACTATTTTGGTTTTTTGCATATAAATCAATTTTGCTTAGCTGATGAAGCCATTTAAAAGCAAGCTTTTATAATTAAATATTAACCACATTTAGCCTTATCTCTGTGGGAGGAAAACTAGAACATTAAGAGCAAAACAGTAGGTAAGAAGAAAGCAGGACAATGTCATTTTTCAAAGCATCACAGAAATACCTGCAATATTATAGGCATACAAAACAGCCAGTGTCTTGTATCTCATCTTCTCCATTAGTGGTATCTCAAACACTTTAAGGAGTTAAATACATTTGAGAGCAGAGGAAGAGACAGAGATCCGTGGATGCAGGAAGCTATTTTTTCCCCTTGCAGACTTGCAGTGTTAAATTGAAGCTTCATAACTACGTAAGAGTTATCTCTGTAATTTAGGGGGTTTATTTTCCGGTTGATACACATAGGGTTTTCCACAGGTAAGCCACAGGATCAGTGCTGGGTCACAATGCATCTGCTTAAAGCTCCCAACACATCAAGAGGAAGATAGATGCCTATTGTTGGAGGGAAACATGTTAGACAACTGCTCCCTAAGGCTCTAGTGTTCATAGTAATTGTTAAATCATTTACATCATACATTAGCAGGAGCAATATAGCTACAGTAAATGACTCACACATATCTGCTGCTTTGTATTCACAGTGGAGAGATGGTAACTGCCAAG
>VYZW01035851.1:0-27702 GCA_013401315.1 Balaeniceps rex
GCGATCCAGGCGGGCGGGGGGCATAGGAAGGATGCTGGGTGCAGGCAGGGATGTGGGGTGCAGGAGGGGGCAGGATGCAGGCATGGGGGTGGGTGGCAGGCAGGGATGCGGGGTGCAGGCAGGGATGCAGGGTGCAGGCAGGGATGCGGGGTGCAGGCGCAGGCAGCCGGAGGGAGCGCCCTGGGGCAGCAGTTTCCATCTGTCCCCCCTTCCCTCAGCAATTCCCCTCTCCCTGCAGCCCCCCAGCAGCAGGATGGAGCCCCGGAGCCGTTCAGTCCCCCCCAAAATCATACGCCGGCTGGGGATGCACATCCCTCCACGGCCCCGCTTCGCAGATGACCTTGTTTTCCTCCAACTCCCCGGATTTAATTAATTCCAGGACATAGGGGAAGATGCGAGTATTATTTATGAAAAGCCCAAGGAGGGAGCGGGATGGCCTGGGGCTTGCAGACAGCCACGGCAGAAGAGATTCGGGGGCTGGAGGATGCTTTTCCTCGAGGTTGGAGGCCTCTTGCTGTTGCTAGAAGCAGCGCTTCCCCAAAACATACCTCTTTTCTTTACAAAATCAACTTCTTTGTGATTGCTTTTGATTTTTTTCCAGTCCCGTGTGGTCACCCCGTCTCCCCAACACCTTTTCTTACAGCCCTCAAGCCCAGCTTAACCCTACCGCTTCCCAAAATCACTCAAACGCCCCTCATTTCCAGCTGCACAAAGCAAAAAAAGCCCCCCCAGCATCCTTTTTTGGGGTTTATATTTGTAAAAAAAACACCGGGGCAAAAGTTTTTCCCCGGATAGGGATGGGGAAGAGCCCTTGCGCTGAGATTTCGGCACAACCAGCGACACCGGTCTGATGCAAACTGATGGCTCACGGCTCGTTTCTTAAATAACCACCCTAAAAGCAACCAGGCTCTGCGTAGATCAGCGCCAAAAAAAAAAAAATAGTAAATAAAATCAGTTAGTTGCTGAAATTCCTTTGAGTGAGCTGGATTTTCTCTCCCTTCTCCCTCTGCCTTTTATCCGCTGGGAAAAGCCAGGGTTCGTTCTTGCACGGGAGACGTCTGGAAATCAAATCTTGCTTTATTTGATGGTGGGTTTGATGGGCATCCGACAGACGTCGCCTTTTCTTTACTCCCCAGGGATGTAACAGCCAGGGGAGGAAAAACCGGCACTCGCGGGGCCGTATCCCAGCAAACCCTAAAAAAAAGCTTCAGCCTCAGTAGCCGGCCCCGAGGTAAAACCGAGTTCAGCCAAGCCAAGCGCGCTGCTGCTGTTTTAAAGCCGCTCCGCCGGGTTAACAGCCCGCGCTTGACCCAAGTGGTGCTGTCAGCTTCTGTAAGAGCTGCTGCTCCCCGACGCCTCCGCCGAGACGTGTTTTGTTTTTTTTTTTTTTTCCCCTCTTCTTGCTTTGCCGTGCTGAGCTGCAACCCCTCGGCTCCATCGCTCACCATCCCGAGCAAGCTGGAATATTTGGAGGTGGATGGAGCAATTTTTTTGCCGCCGTCGGCTGCGGTAACCCATAGGTGAGGTGCGTAAGGAACGAAGATTTTAAGCTGGGAAGCGGAGAAGCGTTGTCCAGAGAAAAGGGAGGTTTAATAGCTGCGCTCTGAGATCTCTCCTTGCAAAATAAAAATTAAAATAAATAAAAAAAAACCCCAAACCATGCTTTTTTCAACCTAAATTTTAGCCCCTTGCTGCTCCGGCTCTGCCTCTTGGCTGCACAACCTTCCCCTGGAGCAAAAGCGATGACCCGGTGGGAGAAGCGTAAACGAAATATCCCGAAATATTTAGAGCAGAACTTGTTTTCCCATGGCAAAACGTCTTTGGCAGCCTCCAGCTTTAGCATTTGAGCGCAGGGAAACCCAAGGAGAAGCACGCGGGCCATCAGCCGGATCCCAGGACATCGAAGGAGACAGTAAGCGATGTAAATTGGTGGATAAAAATATTGCCATTTGTATTGGGTGTCTGGCTCGGTTGGGTTTCGCCTGGGTTTTAATTTCGTGTGAATACAGCGGCTGGTAAAAGCTACTTGCTTGACAGCCCCGGGGCCTTCGGTCCCTTGGAAAAGCATGAAATGAGCCGAGCCGATGGGGATTGATGCTCTTTTCCCAGCCAAACACAACCATCTGGACCGTGAGGGGGGTTATTCCGTATTTTTTTAATAAATAAGGGCTTCCTCGCAGCCCCAACCCACTGCAAAAGGCTGGATCGCCTCCTCCATTGCACCCCGAAAAAAAAAAATCTCTATTTTGGGATGGAGCTGTCGTCCTCCCGTCCTTCCCATCCTCACGAGGGACAGATCCAGCCTGGAAAACGAGGTGCAAAGCCTCATCCCCGCCATCCTTTGGGAGCAACTTAAATCCAGGGCAGAGTATGGCGGGCGAGTGTCCTCCGTCTGTCCTGGGTGACCCCGATTCGGCACAAAAAAAGGCTCCAAAAGGCAAAATTTCTCGGCTCCTCTTTCCTGACCTTTCCAGAAGAAGCCTGTGTACTAATTAGCCCAGTAATAACGTGGCGAGGATGCGACTCCTCATTAGCTTTTGCGAGATTCCCAGCTACATGACTGATACGCATCTACAAGAAAATTAACTTGGGCGCGAGGGCTCCGTAATCAAGATTAATGAGGATACAGGCAAAGAGCAGCACGCGGCTCCCCCCTGCCCTTCGCGGGGAGCTGAGCACCTCCAAAACCGGGGTGAATCTTAAATTGGGGGAGATGCTCCTTGGTGGAACGAGTTGGTGGAGAAAGTCCCCATCAAGCCTGGAATAACCCAAATTTTCCCCGTAGGTGGGAAATCTCTACGTAACGCACTCAGGATCTCAGCCGGTCCCTAACGCCCGGACCCTGCACCATCCCTAGTGCTGGAAAATACTTGCTCAGAGCTGAAAGGAAAATTTGTGTGATAAAAAGCAACACAGAGAGCGCTCATCTCTGGTCCTTGATCTCCAAAGCTCCGCTGCTTGTGAGCTAAAGCGGCATCAAGTCACCCCAAGAGCATCGGCATCCCTCGGCATCCCGGTCTCAGCCGCATCCCGCTGTCCCTATGGCAAAGCCATCGGGAAGGAGAGGAGATATTTCCCACATTACCCAGAGAGCAAAACCTCTCCTTCCCCCACCCGCTTTCCCGTTATCAAAGCCATGGCGCAACAGGGTAATTAGCCGCGGATCGTTCCCATTAACGTTCCTCTTGGCTAATTACCCCATGGAAAGACGGACCCCGCTACAGCGTTCCCAAACCCCAGCTCATCCCTCTCTGCATCCCTCGATGGCTTGAAACCTGGGGCAAAATTAAATCAAGCCACAGGTGCCTGACTTCAAATAATCCATTTTTCTCCTCGCAAGCAGTTTTTCCTTCAAAAATAGAAACGCCAGCAGCCAAAAAGCAAAAAAAAAATCATCACGGGATGACCCACCACGCCGCGTTTAACCCAAAACGTTGTCCTTCGCCGCAGCAGCCTCAGGTCTGGCTTTTCCCACCCGCAACCTCCGGTTTTCGACAATAAAAACCCCCATTGTAAAATGAAACAACCAACGTTTCCAAAACGCAGCTTTTCCGGCATTCCTGCCAGAAGTTTTTCTTAGCGACGCAGCTGAAGCCAAAGCGCCTTTTCCCTGGTTCAAAAAAACCCTCATTCCATTTATTTTTAGCGTTTCATTGAGTGCTGAATGCCCTCGACCGAGCCCGCTCCGGCCAGGTAACGTGGAGCATCCAAGCCCTGCGAGGCAGGAGGGAATTAAAGTGATTTTTTGGGATGTTTTTCTCCTCCCTTGACGAACCGAGCAGTGGAAAACCATAAGGAGCAAAAGAGCATCGTCGCGTTAGCAAGGGGCTTTTCACAGCGTGCACGCCGTAATTAATAAACCATAATTAATACGATCCAGTATCAACACAGAAAGGCAGGAGTAAACGCCAAAACCCCCGAACCCACAGCCTAAATATGCATAAATGTGCTTTTATCCCCAAATCTCTCAAAATTAAGGTATCGTTCAACCTCGCCTCTTCCTTCAGCTCCACTATGCGTTGACTTAATTCCCAGGGCTGGTGTTTGGGGCCGTAATTATTCCATTCGTATTGATAATAGGAATTATAAATCCATGCCGGTGGCTGATAAATTTATAAAGTCCTTATTTCATTCATTTACGCGCCAGAACGGGATCCTATAGCTAAATATACGGTCACACGAGAGGGGGAAACATCCCTTCTATACGGGCAAAATTCAGAATATACGTCCCCGTATGTTCAGCCCTGTCCTTCCCCCGAGCCCGTCAGTCGATATTAAGGCTGGATTTGCTGTTTTCCACCAAAAAGAAGATCTGGGGGAGTGAAAAAAAGGTTCATTTTTAAAAACCACTGCGGTATTTCATGCCTGGAAGTCACTCGGGGAGGGGTTTTTGGGCTTGAGTGTCATGTTTTTAGCAAAACGGGGAGTGTTTTGAAAGGATTAGCGTGGCCTTTCTCTCTCCCTCCCTGCAAATGGAAGGTTTCAGTTTTTCAGCTGGAAAGAACATTTTGTTACAGAAATCCCTTCGCTTCTGCCTTAAAAAAAACCCCAAACTGAAACATTTCAGCTGCCTTTGAGACCAAAACCATCTCAGCTCTTCGCATTTTTCCCCCAAACCCATGCTCTGCCAGCAACCTTAATATTTTCCTTCCATCCTGGCGTAACGCTTCTCCCCCAGATTTGGCCCTAAAATTATTTGCAATATTTGGCGCCTCTGCTTTTACCCACATACCCGATGCTCCTGCAGCATCTCCGAGTTGGAAGGGGGAAAAAAAAAAGGCTTTAACGCCAACCGCCATCAGAAATATTTTGCTTTTTTAATCGGATGCTCATCCCCAAAACACCTCCATCAGCCCACAGCCCTAAATCTCCTCCAAACTCACCCTCCAAGAAATATCTCCCATCGCTAAATGAAGCCTCCTAGGAGCTATATAAATATAAAAGCGCGCCCGCGCAGATATATATACATATAAGACGTTCGAGAGGACGTCTTTGCAGCTGTATAAATAGGCTGACGACAGCCACGGGGTGGATATAAATAAGATTAAAAGTTGCAGGCACCCTTTCCGCGGTGTTTTTCCCACTCCATCCCCGCGCATCTTGCAGAGAGGATGGAAAATACCATTCTCCGGTCTCCCCCCCAACCCCCATTTTTGCTCTAAAACGACACTGGTTGCAAAAAAAATGGGTTAAACGGCCTCAAAACCTGCTCAGGACCAGCCTCGTGGCTTTTTTTTTTTTTTGGCTTAGGCTGCTGGGGATTACATCCATTCCCATCGTCACCAAACTAATTGCCACCGAACACACACAGACAAAAATGCTCCTTTTTCCCCAGTAATCCCAGTTCCAAAAAAAAAAAAAACCCACTAATGCCCAATCAGGACCTCTCAGCCTTGAAAATGGGTTAAAAAAATATGAAGCAACAATTTCAGGATCTTTTTTCTGATGCTGGCAGCCAGGCCGAACGCTCGGTTCAGCTTTTCCCCCCATGGGATGGGTAGAAAAAAAAGAAAATCGCTATAAAAATGAGCAAGTGGAGAAATAAGAGCAGAGCGTGGCCATCGCCCACCTCGCCCATGGTCCCTCCACGTTTGGGATGAGGGGACAAGGGACCACGCCATGGGGTGATGCCCAGACCCCTGCTGGCTTTTGGAGCATCTCAACCCCGTGGTGGCCAATGGATGGGGCGCTGCATCCGTCCGTCCTGCTGGCTCCATCCCCCTTTTCAGCCCTTTCAAATTTGCCACCTTCTTCCTGAGCATCCCTCCAGTGAACAAATATTGGGGGGGTTGCAATGAAGCATCCCTCTGCTGAACAAATAACTGGGGGTTTGCAATGGACCACCCCTCCGTTGAACAAATAACGGGGGTTTTGCAAAGGAGAATCCCTCCTTGAGCAAATAACGAGTGGTTTGCAGTGGAGCATCATCTTGGTGAACAAATAAGGGGGGTCTGCAATAGAGCTTCCCTCCTTGAGCAAATAACGGAGGGTTTGCAATGGACCACCCTTCCATTGAACAAATAACGGGGGTTTTGCAAAGGAGCAACCCTCCTTGAGCAAATAACGAGGGGTTTGTAGTAGAGCATCATCTTGGCAAACAAATAACGTGGAGTTTGCAATGGACCACCTCTCTGTTGAACAAATAACGGGGGGTTTGCAATGGAGCATCCCTCCGTTGAACAAATAACAAGGGTCTGCAATGGAACATCCCTCCTTGAGCAAATTAGAGGGAGTTTGCAATGGAGCATCATCTTGGCAAAGAAATAACGGCGGGTTTGCAAAGGAGCATCCCTCCTTGAGCAAATAACGGGGGGTTTGCAATGGAGCATCCTCCCAGTGAACAAATAACAAGGGGTTTGCAATAGAGCTTCCCTCCATTGAACCCCCCCTGGTTTGCAAAGGAGCATCCCTCCTTGAGCAAATAACGGGGGGTTTGCAGTAGAGCATCATCTTGGCAAAGAAATAACAGCGGGTTTGCAACGGAGCATCATCTTGGTGAACAAATAACGGGGGGTTTGCAATGGAGCACCCCTCCTTGAGCAAATAACAAGGGGTTTGCAATAGAGCTCCCCTCCTTGAGCAAATAACGGGGGGTTTGCAACAGAGCATCCTCCCAGCAAACAAATAACGAGGGGTTTGCAATAGAGCTTCCCTCCATTGAACAAATAACAGGGGGTTTGCAATGGAGCATCCCTCCTTGAGCAAATTAGAGGGCGTTTGCAATGGAGCATCATCTTGGTGAACAAATAACAGGGGGTTTGCAATGGAGCATCCCTCGTTGAGCAAATAACGGGGGGTTTGCAACGGAGCATCCTCCCAGCGAACAAATAACAAGGGGTTTGCAATGGAGCTTCCCTCCATTGGACAAATAATGGGGGGTTTGCAACAGAGCATCCCTCCTTGAGCAAATAACGAGGGGTTTGCAGTAGAGCATCATCTTGGCGAAGAAATAACGGGGGGTTTGCAACGGAGCATCATCTTGGTGAACAAATAACAGGGGTTTGCAATGGAGCACCCCTCCTTGAGCAAATAACGGGGGGTTTGCAATGGAGCACCCCTCCGTTGAACAAATAACAGGGGGGTGCAACAGAGCATCCCCCCAGCAAACAAATAACGGGGGGTTTGCAAAGGAGCAAATAATGAGGGGTTGAACAAATAATGAGGGGTTTGCAAGCAATATCCGACGCAAGGAGTGAAGAGAAGGGGGGAATACCCCCCCGAGCCGAGCTTGTCATCGTCTTTAGCGACTGGAACAAATCCGAAGTGTCGACCGAGACCATGTTAAGCATTCAGGGAGACAAATGCCAGGCCCGGGAATAAAGATCGGCTGCTCCTGTTTATTTCCATAAGGCAATAATAACCCGCGCCTTCGCTTTATGAAGTCGAATTTGTTACGGCGGATGAGCTGTAAAAAATTGTGGAGTTGGGGGGGTGGGGGGGAGGAGGAAAAAATAGAGGCTATAAATAAATTTGTAATTTTAACATGCATTAGCATGTAATTGAGAGGGTAAAGGATGGAGCCGGCGCTGGGCTGGAGCTACCTACAGCCTCCCATGGGGTTTTTTGGCCGAGCTCTGAGCCCCTGGGGATGGATCCCGTTCGAGTCCGATGGTGGCTTTGGCAGGGCACGGAGGAGCCCAGAAAAGAGCAGGAAAAGGGGTAAATAATATTTCCCGGTCGCGACGAGGCACGGTGAGCGATTAGCAAGAAAGCAGAGCCAAACAGCCGAGCCTCGAAGCTCCTGTGCTGATGGGAAGGCGGATTTGGGATTTAAATGTAGATATCTATAATTTAGGGGCTGAGGAGTAATTGCAAATTTATCCTTGACGTGCATTAAGGGCTCCAGGAGAGCAGGCTGCCCGCGGACGGGCACCGGGGGATTGATTTCTGCTTGGGGAGAAGGGTTTGAAGCGCTGGCGTGGGGATGTTGGGGACCAAACGGGAGCAGTGGATGGGTGCAGGGTCCTTCGGGATGGAGGCATGGCGGGGAGGGGGGAATGCGGGTCCCAAGCGTTTGCAAAGCCCCGGGCTGCTTCTGCAGAGCTGGCACTTGTTAAATAAAAATAAATCTCCTGTCCTAACGGTCAGGGCCACTTTCATGGGGGAAATTTTCAGTGCAAAGCCAGGAAAAACCCAGCTGCTGCTCCATACAATGGGGAAAAGGACCCCCAACGCATCTTGCCAGCCCCAAGTCCAACCCACGCAACGCGTTTCCAACCTCGAGCGGCGGCCGAAGATGGACAGACACACGGACAGAGGGACAACCGCCTTTTAAAAGCGGAGGGCAGCTCCCCACCGGCTCAGGGCTGCTGCAGGTGGCCGTAAGCCATTGGGATTTTAATGCATTTGGCTAAAATATATTTTGGGATCATCTCCCCCGTTGCGGCTTTGCTGGCACGGCCGCGCTTTGGGGCTGCTCGCTTCGCCAACGGAGCCAGCGGCGACTCGGGGAGCGCGCGGGCATCCCTCCCATCGCCCCGTCCACCTTCCTATTGCTTCTTTTTCCCAATATTTCATAGAGCTTTTTTCCCTTCGGGTAGCAAAGACGCCAGGGTCAGCAGAACCCGGCTCCGCCGCCATCTCGGGCACCGAGCGCTCTATTATTTATTTACCGATGCCCGTCGTTATCGCTCGCTGGCAAAAAGCTGTCAGGTCTTTTTTGCGTCTGGTGCCTCGCTCCGCCGTGCCCGAGCTTTCTTGTATTTCGGGGGGTTGATCTGGGGCTTATCCAACACAGGTTGGGGGTTTATGGGATGTTAATAGGCCAAGATATATATATTTTTGCATGGAAAAGCCGCTTAAAAGGGCTGTGTCTTGGGGAATAAAGGGGGTTCATGCCCTGAGCGGTGTTTCCGCCCCTGACAGGGACCGAGGAGGGATGCTGACGGCAGCGGGAGCCTTCCCAGCTCTGCCTGCATCCCCTTTCGACCTCAACTCCTCCACGGATGCCCTAAACCTTGGGAAAAGCCAAGGCGGGAAAGGCAGAGCTCACCGGGACGCAGCCAAATGCGACGAGACAGGTCCCCTCCAGCCCTCGCCCGTCTCCCTGGCGTGGCAGGAGCAGGGGGGCGGCTGGTTCCTACCTCTCCCCTCCCCGTTTCCCTGCCCGTAGCAAGGCAAATACATCCCCGATCCATTTGCAGAGGGATTTCCACGGCGGAGGGGCTCGTCCGGGGGTAATCCCGGCTGGCACCGAGGCGAGCGGCTTTGCGATGCTTCCCATCGCCCAACTCCACGGGAGCAAACAGCCGCCACCGTCTGTTTAAACAGAGATGCCGTCGGGCGCGTTGCCTGGCTGTTTACACTCCTGCAAAAGCAATATCGCCCAAGCCTCCCTCGGCCGTCATCTCGTTTCACATCTCACCCAAAACGCCTCCCAAATTCTCTTCGCATCCCGTATTACGAGGTTTGCTTCCCTTCGCAGCGCACCTCCTGGTACCCACAGCCTGAAGGGATTGCTCCGGCCGCCCAGCCTGACCTTCGCCGGGGGGGAAATTATATTTTTTCCAGCATAATTCACCGCAATTCCTCTGCTCCAACTCACCCTCTGTATTAATACCACCGGGACAGACCTACCCCAGCGGCATCATCCAGACCTTCCTCCTCCTCACTCACTTCCAGCATCCCTATTCTTGCTTTGCTTTCGCGCAGCTTTCCCTCCCCAGCCCATCACTCTCCGGCTTTGAAGCAGCTATAAATTTTTTTACGCGTCGTCAGGGGAGCTCTTACAATGCCTGTATCACCTTGGGCACATAAGATGTTTCGTGGAGCGGGGAACATCCATCCATCTCAGAGGAGAGCGGGTGTTTTCGCCTTTAGATGCCGACTTTAAGCGCTGTCCATCACCCAGCGAGAAATACAGATAACAGGCAACACGCACCGGCGCAAACAGGCGAAATTCGGGCACTGGGGAAGTTTTCAGCCAAGTTTTCCATTTATTTCCGCACGTTCGAGGCTCCTTCCCAAAGGTGTAAATGGGATTTGCTTGTTTGCATGCTTTTTTTTTTTTTTTCTTCCCCCCAGCAGCAATGTATTTGCTTTCTGCCTCGGAAAAAAGGTGAATTATGCAAGCTCTCCTAGCAGCCAGGTTAGCGAGCGCTACTGCAAACAGCAGAGCGAAAAAACCTCGGTTTTGACCCAAATTGAAGACATGTAGGTCAATTCCTCAACACTCGGGTAAGCAAGACGAGCCCATGATGGAACTTGCAGCATCTCTTTAGCGCATGGCTTCCCGGTGGTGAGGGATGGGCGAGGGCAAGGGAAAGGATGCTTTTTGGCTCAAAAGCTTCAAAATGGGGGTTTTTGAGATGACCGACCAAGGCGGCCCAAGTTTTGGGCAGAAGAAGGGACAAGGAGCAGTCGCACAAGATGGGTTTCCTTAGGGAAAACGAGTTAAAACAAGGTGTCCAACAGCCCTGCGCCGGACCCGCTAAATACCTTACGGGACGGCTCATCGCTTACCGAGACCGAAGCAAAAGCGAAAATAAAAATAAGCTTTTTTGGGCAAGCCCAAGGGACTCAGTGGTTCATTGCTGCTGCACCGGAATATAGGAATTGCTGCCAAATTTGGGACCTCTGTCCCCATCCTCCCACCCTGCCATCGCCTTCGCCCACAGCAGATGCAAAAGCAGCCGGAGGATGAGCTGGGATGCAAAGCATCCGCATGGCAGGCGTCAAAAACTCAACGAGATGAATCACGCTCCAAGAGCATCCCGTCACCGCAGGTGCTCTCCTTCTTCATGAAAGCCGCCTTAAGCAACGCATTTCCAGTTAAAAACACGACCCCGAGTGCTTTCCGCACCTCCCGTCTACACCTGCTCCAACCCCAGACGACTCCTTTGGGAGCACCGGAACAGTTTCGCTGCTCGACATTTAGCAGAAAGGGGGAAATAACAGAGAAAAAAAAAGATCCCGGCGCCTCGAGCACCCCTGCTTATTTTACCTTCCATATTTTTTAACGTGCTCTTCTGCCGTGGGTTTTTCCCCCGCCTCCCATCGCCGCTTCACCTCCCAGCATTGTCAGCAAGATGTAGCAATGCGGCTTGTGTATCCTACTAAAAGATATTTAATAAATATGCAAATCACTCCCCGCATCTCCTCGGGCAGGTGAGGTGCGCGAATAGGCTGTAGTTAAGTATTAAACCCATCCGCCGCCGAGTACCTGGAGAAGGGCAGAATAAACCGGAGCTGAAGTTTGCATGGAAACAGGGTAAAGAAACGCATCCGACGGCGGCGGGGAAGCTTTTCTCATTGAAAACCAAATCCAATACGCGGTACCATAGCACCCACCGGTCCCAGTTCAAGTGAGCTGGAAGAGAAGCCAGCTAAAACCGCAGATGCAGGCTCATTACGGACCAGACGTATGAAATTTTCCTTTTATGAAGTCAACTTTTCCCTGGTGGGTTTTTGCAGCATTTCTCAGCCCCTGCCTCCTCTTCCCGGCCCGCCAGCACTTGATTTCTCATCTTTACCCTATTCTCTATTTCCCAGACCCATAATACCCTTCCTACCAGGCTCTCTTCTTGGATAAATAAATCCAATCTTTGCGATCGCTCTTCAGAGATGATTTTTTCCAGGGCAGGCAGACTTTATAAATGCTTCCCCCAAGGAATAAATCGCTATTTTTCCCCCCAGGCTAGCCAAAATAAATAAAACACTGAGCAAAACCTCGATACGGGAAGAGGCAGGCAAGTACATGTAGGTGTCTTACCACTCCGTGCTCTCGAGCACAGTGTGATTTTCCCCTCTTTTTCACCCCAAAATTCCCAAACCCAAGGAAAGTTGTCATCCGTACAGAGGGCAGGAGTAGGAGCACAGCTTGGGTTTGAAGCCAGGCCGTCGCTTTACAGGGTTATCCCATACAATGTTGAAACCGGTTACCGCGCTCTGGGTATTTTTGCCCTCTAAATCACTAGATTTGGGCAAGGGGCAGAAGAAAACGCTTCCACCGACCCAGCGTAAACAGGTTGCCAGCCTGCAAGCTTTGCAAGCGTGATCCAGACGCCTTTTTATTCCCCCTTTCTTTGAAAGCGCCGAGCCTTCCCCTTGCCAGCTACCTGCCTGCATGCAAAACCCTGCCAGATGGCCCATCGCTGCCTCCAGCCAGCGCCTGCCCGTTCCTGCCTGTGCTGGAGAGCAGACCCGCGTGGCCGTGCTCCTGCCAGATTTCTCCTAGGGGGGCAAACCCTAACGCCTTGCCCCCAAATCCTCTAGAAAATAATAGAAGCGGCGATGCTTCGCACGGGGATGGAAACGCGTCCGTGCGTCGGAGCCAGCAGCAATGTGGGAGAAGCCATGTTTTAGATCGTGCGGGGCAAGAAGCCTAAAAGTGACCTTGAAAAAACGCCAGAGCTTTCTAGAGAGGAACAACGGGGCTGTCAAGGCAAGGAGGGGTTTGGTCGATTGGACGCGCAACTCAGCATCAGCTCAAGCCGTGGTGCTGGCAGCCAAATGTTGCAAGGGGAAATGTATAGAGCTGACCTTAAATGATGCAGGAGAGAAGGCAGGTCCCGTGCATCTCCCCCACCAACCAGAGGAACGAGCAGTATTTTTTTTCCCAGAGGAAAAAAAAAAAAAGTTATTTTTCATAAAAATTGTTTTAAAAAAAAAATATAATAAATAATAATTTTGGCGCTGCGTGGAGCTTTCACTCCTCCGCTGGCCCTGGTGGAACGGGAGCCAGAGCACCACGTTCCCCGCTGCTTTTGAGCAAAGCGGGGTGATAATAAATCAAAGCCAACCACCACAACCTGCCATGAAGCAACAAGGAGGCAAAAGGGAAAGAGCACAACCCAGCTCGCACGGGGGGAAAAAGCCAAGAGGGATGGGAGCCAGTTGCTCTGCACGAGCGCAACCCCTCGCCTCGAGCTCGGAGAGAGAATTCTGCTTTTTAAAGATTTTTTTTCTTTTTTTCTCCAAGCTTTTCAAAGGAGACCGTGCCCTCCTCGAGCAGTTTGATAGCGAGCATCGTGCTCGATGCCTGTCTCAATTCTGGGCACATCCACAACCCTGCCCGGCACACAACTATTTTCTTTGGAGACCCGACCTCGGTCCGTAACGGGCAGTTTTACAAGGAGGAAAAGCACCTTGAGGAATTTGCAGAAAACTCACTTTTAGCAAGGAGCTATCTTGCTTTCCTTTTGCTTTCTCCATTTACGAGCTCTTTGGAGATTCGGCTAGACATCTGTTCGCAACGGGGCAGCTTTCGGGGATGTTGCAACATAACGGCGAGCAAAGAGTCACCGGCAACGTCTGACCTGGATCTTTTCTTGCTCCTTTACACCAGCGATGGGATCCCTTCAAAATAAACCTTCTCCCAAGAGGATTTCCAGCTAAAGAAGTGGTGATGGGGGGGGGGAAGGTTACTATGGCTGGAAGAGATGAGGATGAAAGACGGAGCAAAAAGCAAGGGAGAAGCAGCTGAATTTTAATGATATCTACTTTATTTAAAAGGGGGGGGCAAAATAAACCCAAAACCTTGAGCATTCGCGTGAAAGTGACTGCCTGTAACGCTGCCAGGAGAAGGCGGTTGGAAAAAGGCCACGAAAAGAGCTGCCCCTTCGCATTTCGGCTCCGTGCACGAGTTACGGTGCGCTTCCCGAGGACGCTGGGCTTATCGTTCCTGATAAGCCTCTTTTTATAGGTCTGGCAGCGAGATGCGAGAAAGCAGTAATTAAATTTTCACGCGGAAGAAGGCTTCTGCTTTGCGCCCGCGTTGGGAGAAGTCAGCATAAAACATAGGGGTGGGCCAACGACGCGGGGATTTCAATTGTAGTTAGGGCAAGGCAGAAATACCGGAAAAATATAATACTTTTCAGCTCAAAAAGCAAGTGCAGACGCGGGAGCACCTTCTACCCCCAATATTAATCCAGCTGCCACCTTTTTACCCAGTAAACACGCACAGAAACCCCGAGAAGCTCACGAGAGGTGCAAACTCAACCCACATACCCCAAGCAGAGAGACTTGTAGCTGGGTAATAAAGCCACTGCATGCCTGGAAATCACCTTGGAGATGTGGGTAGACCCACAATGACCTTGAAAATGGGTCTGTTTAAGATTTCCAACCCCTCCAGAGAAGCTCAAGCCCATCAAAGACATGGGCAAGCAGTGGGAAGTGGTGACCCCAATGCTCCAAGAAGTTCCCCTGCAGCCAACCCGCCAAAGCCACTGCGTGCACGAGCTTGCAATTTTGTGGGTGACCTCCGCTGAGCTGCTGTCATGGTCGGTCCAGGTCCAGCCACCCCACATCCCGGGGGAAACGTCTTTTCTCAAGGCACGAAGATGAAAAAGAAGTTGCTAAACACGGGGAGGCCAACGTGAGAAGAGCAGCATCTCCTCCCAGGATGAAACCCAACCCCGACAGACACCCATTAGCTCCAAAGAGATGAAAAGCAGAGGAGGAAAAGGGGTAAGAAGCTGTTTTCAGGTTGAAGACGCAATGCGATGCCCTACTTCAGCAGGTGCTTCATCAGCCGGAGGAAAGGACTTGACTTGTGTCTATTTTATAAGGTCTTTTTCTCCATTCTGCCGAGTGCTTGGCTGTCTCGAGGCTCCAGACTTCCAGTCGTTAGAGGCAGTTATCTCTATGCAATTTAATTAAAGTCTAGTGTTTAATGACACAATGTGCTGCTAATTATTTTTCACTGGTTGTCAGGAGGCTTTTTTTTTTTTTTTTTTGGTGGTTGCAAAGCAAAATTTAATTACGGCGAAGAAAGCGCGGGGGTGCTATCTTGAGGGCTTTTGGAAACAAAGAGCCTCGGGTGTGCAAGTGGCGCGTCCAGCTCTGCTCAATGAGGACTAGGAACAAAAAAATATTGTCTGGAGCAAATAACCACCACGTAGCAACAAGAAATAGGGACCTGAGGGACACCTCTGCCTTGGGCCACCCTTACTTGGCCAACGTGGTCATGGAGAGCCATGAACAAGCCAGCACGTGGATGCATCCTAAATTTCCGTGCCGTCTTGAAGACGTGGTCTATGGAGGTGCCATACCGAGGCAGCAGGCAGGAGTTTTGGGGTGAGGCAGAGCCTACGGGATGCAAACAGGTTGGGTCACCTCAACTCGTAGCATGAAAAGCGGACGCAGATTGAGTTCGTTCATGCGGGACAGGGCTCCTTGGATCACCACACGAAAATACTGGCTTTTCTCCTTAAAATAGCTTCCCACGCAGCAAGTCAAGGCCCTCTTTCAAGCTGTCATTTTTTTGGGGGAGAATCTATTCGCATCTCAATCTGTTTCTTCTTTCAAGCCGAATTATTCCCCCGTTGGAGCCTCCGTCGTTCGTAGGCTACCAACCGCGTTCGCCGGCGATTTTAGCCCTCCGCGGTTTCGCCTCGTCAGCAGACGAGGGATTTGGGAATCCTGTTTTCCCCTCCCTGCCTCCAAACCTTTGTCTGCTGGGAGATTTCCCCTCTCTAAGCCTCAGTTTCCCTGTAAAGTCGAGATAATGATGCACATTTATTTTGCAAATTGCTTTGATCTCTACTGTCGAAGGGTGTTCTGCGAGACTTAATTACATGTGTCACCACCAGCCTTTGCTGCGCACATTAAAGCATCTTAAGCCGCCTAGCAGTGCCGAGGAGATCCGTGCAGAGAGAATTAAATGTGCAATGCGCTCCTCTCGGAGCAAAGTTTTGCAATTTTGAAGAGGGCTGGTGAAGTTTTGCAGCCGCTAAGTAGCTTTGAGAAACTCCCCATCGTTTTTGCATAGGTTATTACGGTTTTTTTCCTTTCAATATTAAAACATCTCTGCTCGGCGCCGCACTTAAGAGCTGGCAGTGGGTCTGGAAGCAAGAGTTTCTTTTAGCAAGACGCAGGCAGATCCCGTTTTGCTGCAAATAAGCCCAACTTTTGAAAGCTAAACCCCCACTGGAAATTGTTGTTTTCTTGAGATCTTTGAACCGCCTACGCGCTCGGATGGCACAAGCGGCGCGTGGTGACACCCAATAATTACAGCTGGTCAAAACATGGAATTTCAATCGCAGGAGAAATTCTGACATCCTGAAACGTGCAGGTTTGCTCCAGCTGACGGGGAAGGTATCATTGCAAAACTGCCCACTGACACGGGGCGGGGGTTCTGCTTTCGAGTGGTATCTCCAGAAAAGTCTGGGTGATGTTACAAAACACTTTTTGCGGAGCTTTAATATTTTCTTAGCGTGTGACGCGATAGCAGCCGAGACCTTAGAAGTGTTGCAAAAGCATAAAATAGTCATTAAATACCCCAAACCTGGGTGGTTGCGGGGGGGGGAAGAACCTGCAAGAAGCCAAGCTGGATGATGCATTTCGCCAGCAGCGCGGCCTTGACGAGATGAATATTGCAAAGACATCCAAGATCGTTTGCATCCTTCTGCCCACGACTTTCCTCCTCATCAGCCATCTGCTACCCTTGAAGGGCTCGTGTTCTTTGGGGAGAGGTTTAATTTCCAAGGCTGGAAACAGCGAGAGGAGCTGGAATGAGAGCAGCAAAAAGTCCAGGAGGAATCTGGAGGTCAAGGATGGAGCCAACCCAACGTGCTCCAAACGTCCTTTTCCTAAGGGCTCGCCGCAGTCTTTGCACAGACAATAGCAAAGAGAAAAGGAGGAAAAAGGCCCAAAATGAGAAAAAAAAAAAAAAAAGGGGAAAATAAGGAAGGGAAGAGAAGAGCAAAACGCTTCCCAGGGAAAAGCATCCCATCCCCAGTTCCCACCAGCATGGCAGTGGGCAGATTAGCAAGTGGCGGCGGCAAAGGCTGGGCAAGAGCCACCGGTGCAATTATTTTGGGGAGAGGAACGTGGCTTGAGAAACTCGTTGCCATCCTTTGTGGATCTTTAATGAACCTTTAAACACGCCAAAAAAAAAAAAATTTACAAAGAGGAAAGGAAGTGAAAAGCTCTCATTAAGGCTTTTGGCAGATCTGATTAGTGGTTTTAGAGCCCTAAACAACCGTTTAATTGGTAAATCCTCCGGCAGCCAAGGCAAAGAAAGGGCCGGGCACAAAAGCTGACTGTTCCCCTTGTTGTTGGAGAACTGCTCCCTTCCTCCCCGGGGAGAGGGCAGGGGTGGGCGATGGCATTGCCAAGAAAAACCAAATATCCAACAGCAACTCCCCCTCTTCATCCTTTAATCCTGCTCTCTCCGTAAGCGGCACGTCAACTTTGTGTCCCTCCACCTCGCCAACACCAGCCGAGATGCTTGGTAGCGCGATAACCGACGGGGCATCGAGCGCGAGCAGGGACCTCACCTACGAGCAGGGTTTGAGCGCTCGGGGGTATTTTGGGCTGATGCTGAAGGCTGTGGCCACATCTGCAAACGGCCGATCACTGCTCGTTTCAGGTCTTGTTTCCAGCTTGGAGATATTTCACAATAAAGTAAAATGAAGAAAAAAAAAAAAAAAAAAAAATAAAACAAAAATAACCAACCCACAGCTGCACGGGGTGGAAGCGCGGCCGGGGCCAATCCATCCTTTTGCACGTCTCCATTTGGAGATCGCCGGCGCCTTTCTTCCCTGCTTAAGCTTTGGTAACCTGGAGAAAGAAAACTTCTCCGAGGCGGCTGAGCAAATCCCTCGGGCTGTGACTCAGCTGGCAGCCCGATTTAGCTGCTGTCCCCCGCGCGCACCCTGCACCCCAGCACGCCGCGAGCTCACCCTGTGTCCCTATGACTCAGGGTGGCTCCGCATTTCGATGCTTCCTTTGCAACTCAACTCTCTCCGCAGCCCCGTGCCGGCAGCAAAAGCCACTCGAGGCAGCAGGGTGAAAGGCAGGGTGGGGGTTTTGTTTCCCTGGAAAAGCGGGGTTTGCAAGGGGGCTCCCCCTCCGCCTCCCCCCAAAATCACCGCAAGGCTGCAACAGCATCCCGTGCAGAGGGATCCCTTGCGGCGGGGTTTTCACGCCGCCTCCCTCACAGCACAAACATCGCTGCCTTTGACCTCTTATTCCCCTTCTTCATCATCCTCTTTGCTATTTCAGCTTCGTTTTGCCGTCTCCATCCTTCACAGCCCCATTCCCAGCTCAGGTTGCGCCTCCCTGGGAGACCGACGCCGGCGCCGCGATTAAAACCGGCTTTAATTTGGATGCTCCTTGCGCCAGCATCCCCAAAACCCGGGTACCCGCAGGTCTGCTGCTGGACCGCAGCCGACGGGAGCAGCAGCAAAGCACCGTGGCCGAGCATCGCTCGATGTTTCTACCGCTCCTCTGCTTGTCCAGGAGATATTTTGGTCCAAGCTGTGCTCCAGGGAATTTGGGAACCCCAGCTCCTCCCTGCTACCCCCTGCTACTTCAACACCTCGCTGCCTTCCTTCGTTGGAGTCCGTAACGTCGCGCCGGGGATTAATTTGGCCCCGTGCCTTCATTTCCATCCTTGGCCTTGAACGTCCTTTGAGCTCCTCTTAAAAAGAGATTGATTAATAGAAAATTACTCAAAGTCCTTTTAGCCAGCGCTGGTTTTGACACCGAGAAGGAAAGGGGAGGCTGACAGCGCCCAAAGTCAAACATTTGCCAAATTAATTCCTCTGCTAGAAATCATTTGGGATTTTGAGTGGTTTTTTTTTGTTTTTTTGTTTTTTTGTTTTTTTTAAAATCCATCACACGGTAATTCTCTAATTAGCTCGGCGTTGCTTGGGTGAGGACACACCGACCTGATTTATGAGGAGGGAAAATATTTCACGTAAACGCCTTTTCACGCGCATCCCGACACGAAGGCGAAGAAAAAACCCAACCGGGTGCGGAAGACCTCTGAAAGCTAAGAAACGCCTCTTAAACGACACGAGAGGGGGAATTTGGTCTTGGGTATCTGAAAGCAGGCAGGGCTGGGGTGCGGGCAGGACAGGCAGCTGGCCACAGCCTTGGGAAATCGCATTAGGGCCGCCGCCGCGCTGCTGCTGCTCTGCAGAACTGCTGCTAATGCATTAATGCTCCATTTAGGATCAGGGCCCATCGATCCCTCATCTCCGAATAACTAATTCAAGCCCCCAGGGGGTTAATAGAATTTCTCCGCGCTTAGAAATATTCCCGTTACTGCCAGCTCTCTGCACCCCATCCCTGTGATGAAGGCGTCGAGGCTCAGCGCCCCGCCTCCCCTCTGGGTCTGCGTCGCTGCCCTTTGCTCCTGGCAGAGCATCATCGCCGCGACACCAAAAAAATGGAAACCTCGAAACCCAAACAGCCCAAACCACAGCTCGTGAGGACGCCGAGTCAGCCGGACACCTCCCCCCTGCAACGCTTGCTCTCAATTTTGCTCAGGTTAATTAAAGGAGGGAGAAGATCCCAGCTTTGGTGGTCTCAAATTTACAATAACACAAGATCTGGTGTCGCCCCAGCACAAATGAGTTGCTTTGCTCTTGCAAAACCCCCAAACCCCCCCAAATTTCCTGCAAAACTTCTCCCTTCCTTCTTTTCCATGTCGGCACCGTTAACCCTACCCCTTCCCCTTGCTTTGCTGGGGACAGATCGGGACGGATCACCCCACAGTGGGGAGAGCCGACCCTACCCCACAATATGCACTAAGTTGGCAGAAATCTCCCCAAAACGCTGCTCGCTGCACGCCGAGGAGCTTCCCACTCCCGCAGCGATTCCTTCCCACTGGTGGGTGAAGCTGTTCCCACCTCATCGAGCACTTTGCCGTCAAGGCATTATATAACCCCACCGTATTAAGATTTTCCAGCCCCCGTCGGCTGCCTATAAATAAGGAAAAGAGATGGGGAACCAATCCCACTCGAACCCGGTGATGGATAAATCCACTCACGCACCCACGTGCGGCTAAAACGCCCTGGGGGGAAGAGAAAAGGGGTCCACGCTTGGCTTGGATTCAACCCAGCACCTTAAAAAAAAAACCCTCAGGATTTCACCGCTGCGGACCGGTAACCCCTGCGAGCGTGGGCTGGGCTGATTTCTGCTCCCCAACACGATGGCGCATTGCTCACCCCGCTCAGGAGCTGAATCTGATGATGAGCAGAGGAAAAAAAATCCTCCCTGAACCTCCCCATCCCTCCCGAATTCTGCTTCCAGAGCCGAAAAATCTCTTTCTGAACCCCAAAAGCCTCGCTCCGAACGCAAAAAGCCCCTTTTGGCACCCGAAAAGTATTGCTCTGAACGCAAAAAGCCTCTTTCGGAACCCAAAAAGCCTCACTCCGAACCTCAAACCACCCCAGCGTTGGCATGCAAGTTGGTGGAGAGGCCAGGGGAGAAAATGGGTGAATTTGGGGAGAAAAAAGAAGATGGGTTTGGGGAGAAAATAAAAAAAAAAAAGAGATGGGTTTGGCCTTGGGGAGGGTAAGGGGAGACAGGAGGGGGGTGCTGGGGAGAGCTTCAAAGCTCAATTTTGCATAAATCGGGGCCGCGATGAACCAAGCCCACAGGGACACGCGTGAACATTGCTCTGCAAGCTCGTGCCTTCGTCCCAGACAGCAAAATCACATTTCTCCCGCCTCCCTCCCTGCGATTCTTTGGGCTTCGTTCATTTAAGGTTGAAATCCCTAAACGGCCTTTTCCCACCCCGACCCTTCCCGTCTCTTCCTAAGCTGCTTTAAGTTCCCAACAAGATTTATTCCAGCTGCTTTTGCTCCTGTTACTGATGATCCTGGCTTGGGAATCGTCGCCGGAGGATTTGCTCTCCTTTCATTGCTCCACAAGCGCAACGGGCAAAAGGGGTTGGTGGAGGCGAAGAAATCCTTCAGCCTTTAAAAAAACAAAATCCCATTTTTCCACAAATTCCCAATGTTCCCCCATCACTGAGACCTCGCAGGTGGCTGCGGTCATCCACCACGCAGCGATTTTCCCGATTTTCCCCCAATATCTGCTTTTGCAGATATTTTTCCTGATTTTCCTCCGATTTTTGGCGATGGTAGAGCAGCAAAAGCTGGGGTAAAAAAAAAAAAAACTAAAAAAAAATCACATTTTAAAGGCAAGGCGTTAAGGCAAGGAGGTTCAAACGCAGCCGGCCCTCGCAAATCCTGTTGATAGAGATTCAACTTTGTCTTTAATGGGATAAAAAAAAAAAGGGGGGGGGAAAGGCGGGAAAAAACATATTGGTGATAGAGAGAAACTAATTGGGTGGTGTAAATGTTGTGGTTAATCCAAATCTGGGGATAAATGTGGCCCCATGTCATGAAATGCTGCTGGTTTCTGCTTCCGAAAGTCCAGCTTTGCCCCGGGAGGACAGGACCGGGGGAGGGATTTCTCTGCAGGGTATTGCTAAATGCTTCTGCCCCGCATTGGGGGAGGAAAAAAATAATATATATATATAGTCTCCATAAAGTCTGAATACTGAAAGCTTTTAAAACCCGATCGGTTCAATCAATGCATTTCACTGTGGCTTCACCCATTTAATGCTTCCCTTCCCCCCCACCTTCTTGGTTTTTAATTTTTCCAAGGAAAAAGACCCCAAATTTTAAACACAGGTAACTGGGGGAGAAAAAAAAAAAAATCCTTAAATGGATTTTTTTTCTTTTCCCCCAAGTTTGAAACCCCCCTCCCTTGACCTTCAGCCTTCATCGCCCCCGTGCTCCACCTCTTCCTCGCCCCCCGCAGCCGCCGGGGCGATGCTGAGCCCATTACGGGAGCCATAGGCTGTAAATCATCCGGCTTCCAGCCCGCTGAAACGCCTGCTCCAAAAGGGGGAAGACTGATGGAAGTCTTATTTAAACATTTTGGAAGTCATTTGGGGGCGTTTAAGTCTTTCTTCATTTGCCGCCGGTGCCTCTCCGGCGAGCCCAAGGCCTGAAAGGAAGACGGATAGCCGAAATAAAGCTTCTAATTGGCACCTTTTTTCCTTGTCTTTGGCCAATTTCGAGGCTTAATCATGATGAATAAGGAGGAGACGAGGGCTGAGCGGGTGCCGGGGTGCGGGAGGAGGCGGTGGGATGGGAGCGTCCCCCCTCCGTCCCCTCTCCATCCTAATTTTCTGCGTTTCATGGGCGCCTGCTGCCTTTTATCTGCCAGGTTTCAGCAGGGATGCTGCATTTCGCTCCCGATCGCGATTTCCTGGGCATGAGCCGAAGCCTACAAGCACCTTTGCAGACTAAAAATCTTATTTTTTATTGTTTTTTTCTTTTTTTTTTTAAACAAGTCCTGGGAGATTCAGCCGAGCAAGCGCCGGGCAGGCCGTCACAACAGGCTCCATCCTCAGTCTTGATCCGACCCAAAACCCCAACGCGCCCATCCCTATTGGGATATTTTGATGCTTTGGGGTGTTTTTAACGGGAAAAAAATGCAACGGGCCGCTATTTCCCTGGAGCTAAACCTCACGCAACCAATTTTCCGCATGGATTCAGGGTGGGTTTCCTAAAAAGAAGCCTTTCTGCAAGCTCGCGACAGCCTCCTCCAATGCACGGCAGCACCCCGTGCCCGCTTGCAAACCGCAGCCAGATTTACGAATATTCAGGTTATTTTGGCTATTTCCAGGCAAAAGCACGCAACGCTTTCCTAGCATCCCTGCAAAGGAGCCCAGCATCCCGCAGCTCTGGCCCAAGAGCAGGGAAGAGGCGGCACGTTAAGGATTTTGGGGCTAAAAAGCAGGAAATCAGGGCTGAAAGCTGCAGGAGATGTTTCACCTAAAAAATCCCATCTGTCGGGTCCGGTCCCAGCTCCCCAGGGATGAGCCGAGGTAGGGATGCGATTTCGGGGCCAAGCATCGCGCTCGGTCTCCGGGCTGGTCCCCAAAACCCCTTCCTCAGAGCACGATGATGGCTTTGCGCCCCCCCCATTATATTTCTACGCCACGGCATTGCTTTATCCACAGAGATTTGCATTGATTTTGCCATAAAACATTAGGAATTCCGCTTGGGGAGGAAAAAAATAATAATAAAAATAAATAACATCGATCTGCTGCTTAATTCGGCGCCGAGCTGTGAGACCCCCTCACGGCTCCCCCCAGGATTTACGCTGAGATTGCAAGAGCTCAGTCTTTTTATATTAAATTTTTTTTTGGCCTTTTAAAAATTATTTTTTATGACATTTGCTGCTGTATTTGGGAGCTCCCATCTCCCCTGGCCGCACAACGGGGTTTTTTTTTGGTGTATCTCCCACCTTGGGCACCAAAGGGGCATTGCAGAGCCCTTTTACCCCAAATAGCATCGTTCGGGGTCTTATTTCAGCCTCAGCCACCCCAGTAACCTGGTTTTTACTGGGATCCCATGGTCCCTCCATGCCCCAATACCCTTAGGAGGAGCCCAGCTTAATTCGACATCCGTCCACGTTGGCCAAACTGTGGCAGAACCAACGATTTTTGGGCAACGCAAGAAAACGCCCATTTTCCCTCCCTATCCCCGCACAAGCTGCTACGGAGCAGGGCGCAAAAATCCATGTAAAATATTACAAAATCAGTTAATTTTGGTCTGCTATGGGTGTCTGCGGCAGCTGGCGTAAATCCCCCCAGGTCCTATTGATTGCCAAGGAGCGACACCGGTTTACACCCGCTGGGGGAACGGCCCCTCTCTATTTGCCGCCTGCCTTCGGCAGGTCGCAGTTCATCGATAAATGTCAATAAATGCCAAATCCACCATAAATCAAAGCGGGCATTAGGCCCAAGAAGCGGAACGGAACCTCGCTTTAATTGAATTTCAGATAGCGATGCAACGGGCTAAAGTTATTCTCGATGGCGCAAACCCACCTTGGGGAGCCGCTCCCCGAGCGAAGGCAAAGTATGAACCAAAAAAACGTGAATTTATCTCATGGAAAAAAATATTAGGGCTGGGCACAGAGGGAAAAAAGGTCAGGAGCTGGTTATCTTTTCTCTAGGGAGGATTTTTCCGCCTTCCCCTTGCGGGGTGACCTGTATTGCTATAAATTCTTTGGGGTACCCGTGATTTCCTGCGTGCGGCACAAAGAAATCCAAGGGATTTTTTTTTTTTTGAACGATGAGCAAGACCTACCCCGAGCAGATAACCGCCAAGTTGAGAAACTCGCGCCCTGCGAACGCGAAAATTGGATTTTACTGATGTCCTCAAGGAAGAAAAAAAAAATCAAAAGGAAAAAAAAAAAAAAAATCCAGATTTCCCCATTTCTCCAGAGGAAAACTCCTCCGAAAAGCATCAGTTTAGGCTTTTCTGAAACGTCAGCTTATGTATTTCAAAAGCAAATTGAAACCCAAACGCTTCAAAGTGGGGGAAATAAATAAATAAAGCGTTGAGGTTTTGGGGAAAAAAAAAAAAAAACAAAACATGAAACAAAGTTCTGCTCTCTCCGGACCTTTCTTTCCCAAACAGGATCCTGGCAAAGCCAGCAGTATTTTTGCAACGTATTGGGATTTTTTATTTATAGATTAAAATTCAATCGAGACGTCTCCCATTGGATGCACCAACCCTCTGCCGCCTCCACGCGAGGCCGTCTCCGACGCTGGATTTGATGTGAATTGCCTGGGGACCCAAATGCAGCTTTAGGAACCAGCTCCTTCATTTTGCAAATTATAATTCTAATATATTAACGCACCCAATATTAACGCTTTTTATCAACGGGACCTTCTCGCAGAGCCTGCCTGAAGCAGGGGTGGCTCCAATGATGGGCTCAAGCTCTGTCCCTTGAGTTTCGGTCTCACCCCTGTCACCCGACAGCGGTCCCCAGTGCTGCCCGCCACCAATAAATACAATTTTAGGGTGAGAGATGGTATTTCTGCTGCTGGCAGGTGCCTATTTCCCAGCCTGGCAGGTGCGAATGAGATCTTCATCGCAACCTTCTCCATGAGCATCCTCTGGTGAGATGTCACGGCCTTGGAAATGGGCGCCATGCTGCTGCGACAGCAGTATTTCTCCCAGTGGAGAACCCCACGCTCTCCCCAGCCGCCGGTATTCCCAGCTGGAGCTGCTCAACCGGGTCCCACAGCCACCCCGGTGCTGACGTTGGTGTCCTCCAAACACTTGGGGACAACCCCAAACTCCTCAAGCTGTGAGCAACTGGGCTCCTCCATGACTTGGGGTTTGGGGACGGGACACCGCCGCACCGCAGGGTCCTTTACGGGAGGGGAATGGCTAAATTTTCCATGGTCCAAAGGCAATATTACCATCAAATATCACCAGGAGATACCAACGTCTGTGTCTTGGCCGTGCTCCTCACCTTGAACAACTCCACGCACGCAACGGAGACGTGCAACTGCTTTTTGCTGCGTCCCCCCGGCTTTCCTACGGGGCTGATTATCTCAGGGCGAGCGAGCAGAAGAGTCCTCCTGAAATGTTGATTGCAAAATCAATAGGTGTTTCGTTTTAATTGAATTTCTGAGCCGGGCAGGAAAGCCGGAGCCGCTTCCGCCTCTCTTCTTGCACAGCGGCTGCGGTATAGACAGACAAATGGACCATCCCGCCGCGGTCAGACGAGCAAATGGCTGGGGTCAATCCCCTCTCTGGTGAGCCTAACAGCCCGTGGGCTTAAGGGCAAGATGCTGTCATCAATGAAAATAGCTTGAAATCAGCCAAATCGCACTTTTCCCCTCCTACCCGTGCAAACCATCACCCAAATCGCACTTTTCCCCTCCTACCCATCCAAACCGCATCCTCTCACTGTTGCCACCAGCTTTGGGGGCATCCAAGGGGTCCAGGCGCCGATTGCAAGAAGAAGGAGAGCTGAGGCAACCCGGGAGTTATAATTTATTTTCCTAAGACACAAGGATGGGGATGAAACGATGCAATGGGTGCAGGTGACCCAGGAGGCTCCAGCCAGTGGTACAGCCCTTGAACGACCATCATCGCCGGCTCCAAAATTTTCTCCTGCCTTTAGCCCTTGCTTATGCCACAGAGGTTTTTGGAGGGATGCATTTTTGCTTTCCTCGTACAACCCCTGCGGAGCATCCACCGGCATGCCCAAACCTCGTTGCTGAAGATATTACCGACTAAACCCCTTAATTTTTCTGCCTGCATCTGCCTCCACGGACCAGCAGACGAAATTTCAGCTGCGCAAAGTCGATCGATACCGGCTCCTTCGCCCGCCCGCCCGCGTTAATTTGCAATTTGGATGCAGAAACCGCTCGCGCGTCAGCAAAAGGAGCAGAAAGAAGCAGGTGGGGAGCGGCCCCCGGTGCTTCGAGGCGTGCATGGCTCCCGTGGAAGATGAGCAAGACCCCAACCAAACCCAACCTTAATTCAGACTCTGGATTTAGCGGGGGCTGCTAAATCCCCCCCCGTATCTCGTAGGAAGGCGACACAGCTCTGCGTCCCTCCATCCCTGCTCTAATACCCATCGGTTCAGCACGACATGGAAAACCAACAAGAAAAAACTCGGGATAAAGCAGCATTTCACCATTACAGGCAAAAATGATGTGCAAAATCCCCTTTTGCTCTATTTTCTGCGTTCCCCACAGCACCAAAACGCAGGCGCTGGTGGAAAGCAGCCACTCGACAGCAATTTTGGGGGAATATCTATATCACCCGATACCATCCCGGCTCTGTCCCCTTCCCAGGGCAAACACACTTCATCAGCACCTGCAAAAAGGATGGTTTGGGGTTGTTTGGGTTTTTTTTTTTTGCACCTCCAACCCCGCAATCCCCATTAACTCTTCCTAAAGGAAACCAGTTTACGCAGCAGAGGTGTCCCCTTTGGAAAAGGCAAATATCCACCTTCGGGCTCGTAAAGCAATCGGCGGAGGCAGAGATGTGAAAGGAGGCAAAGAGACTCCAAAATAAGGTTTAAAAACTCCACTGAGCTATCGATGAGCACGAGCGGGTCCCCATCCCCACGGTGGTTGCTCCCGTAAAGGGCTATTTGTCATCCAGGTCCCCAGGAGGGCACAGCTTTTGGGGCAGCCCCACACACCTCACCCCAATTTCTTTCCCCCCCTTTATTTTAGAAATTCAGCCAATTCACGAGTCACTTCATCACTGCAGAAATCAGGGTTTTGCAGCAAAGTGGCCCAAAATCCCAAATTCATCCGCTCCTCGGTATGGGACTCGCGGGGATATCGCTGCTGGTGTCAGGTGCTGAGATGGGTGACCCCAAAACTCAAATTGCCATGAGGGTTTTCTCGCTCAATGGCCTTTTTGGAGATGTTTTGGAGCTCCAATCCCCAAGGGATGCTCAAGAAAAATGAATCTGAAACCAGGTCCCCCAGACGTACCAAGTCCAAAGGGACTCGTGGATGGAGGCGCCTTGGCAAGGGTCACCCATCCCCATGGGGACGGCGATGGGCAGAGCCCATCCCTGCCGCAAAACCGCTTCACCACCAAAAAAAAAAAAATAATATAATCACATTATAATTATAAGTTAATTAAAGCAGAAGAGATCAAAGCCACTTTAGACAGATTAATGATACGACGAGTGCCAGAAATTTTCCCCGGTTTATGCATCGACCGCGTCGCCGGCGCCTTTTTCCAGGCTCTGGTGCTTTTGTGCGTGCCAGGCGGTTCTTTCATTCCCAACCCCCCCCCAGTCCCCCACCTTTCTCCTTGCTTCTCTTGATGGATGAAGGATTTGAAGTCCTAACAGCTGCGGGGATTTGTGTGGGGAAGAGAGACGACATTCAAAGGATTATCAAGTGAAAAAATCACCTCCCTTTAAAAAAAAAAAAATAAAAATAATAAAAAATGAGAGGGTTTGGAGAAATTGCAGGCACGTGCGGAGATATTTATGCATATATTTATTTTTATAGATATTTATTTTTATAGATATTTATATTTTCGTGTGTGTGAGCGTATATATAAATAAAAATACGTAGGGACCAAGGGAAAAACAGGGCGGGCAAATTCAGGAATGAGCCAGCATCCTACAAATCGGGGCGAAATGGGGTGGTTTTAGGGATGTGTGCAA